>CAIGQW010055764.1:6209170-6224604 GCA_903798125.1 Danio choprae | reverse complement strand
CCCGATGGAGCACCGTGCCATAAGGCAAAAGTGATATCTAAGCGGCTAGGGGACCAAAACGTTGAAATTTTGGGTCCATGGCCTGGAAACTCCCCAGATTTTAATCCCATTGAGAACTTGTCAATCCTCAAGAGGTGGGTGGACAAACAAAAACCCACTAATTCTGACAAACTGAAGTGATTCAGTCCACCTTTACCAGACTCAGGCAAACTCCGCTTTTGCTTTCACTGTGGCCCAAAGCCCCACCTGGGCCTCTTTGTCACAAGGTATTCGCCAGGCCAAAAAAGACTGGTCACTGGCCCCTAGTAAGCCCCACTTTGGCCCAATCAGCCCCCGGATGTGACTGTGGTGTGACATTGGAAGCGCAATAAATTTATTGTCGGGACGTTTAATATATTGAGTCCATTTGATTTGCCCCATCTAGTACCTGTCGTGCCCTGTTTATTGACTTCTGATTTAACCTTACAACAGCAGTGTTTTTTTATGACACTTGAGGATGATTTATCTGTAAGGCGAATATATTGTCTTCTGGAAAATTTTGATGTTTTTTTCTTCTTTAAAAAATAAAAATAAAAAATAAATAAATTCACACTTAGTGCATATTAAACACTAAACCAAGATATAAAGTTCTTATTTTATCCTCATTTGTAAGTGGCTTTCACTTACTTTCAAAAAAAAAAAAAAAAAAAGTACCACTTTTCTTGTACCACTCTGAAGAATACTTATTTTTTGGTTTAAAATTTTTCAAGGAAAGTATGAGGGTTAAGTTATTGCTTGGTTTCAAAAACATAACATAACATAAATTACAGCAAATAACAATTTACTTTCTTCAACCAACCTGTCATATCACTGTTCATGCTATCCAAAGACATTAGTTTCTCATTGGCCAGAAAGCTGGGGAAACTACCACTGCACTTCTCACTGTCGGTTTCTTCGCTGGCAGAACAGTCTTCTTCCTCCAATATCACTTGGAACACAGTGGCCTATGAAAAAACAAACAGAACAAATATGGTATTGACAGATACACACTGTAGAGAAAATGTGTCAATAAATACAAATACAGTGGTACCTCAGCTGCCATTGTGTCTTTGTCTGCAAATTCAGAGAATGACAGAAGATCACATGAGAGGTTTAATGAAAAAAAAAAAAAAGATATATAATTAAACATGATATTATTTGACAATAAATGACTTAAAATTAAACAGAAAACAGTAAATTACACACCAGTAGTTCGAAGAGGAACAGAACTCGATACAAGCGGAACCACCCCTCCTCCTGATGATGATGTTTTGGAAAAAGCAGCAGGTTCGGTTTCATCAAAATTAACATTCACAAGCAGGTCAGAGAATCTATTTGCCGCAATGAATTCATCTATATTGTCTCTATAAAAAAGAAAGAAAAAAAAAACAGTTTTCAAACATCTATGGCTGATAAAATAATGATAAACCATAAACAATTTATATGGGACACATTTAGACAGCCATGAGGCTTTAGCGAAGTCACATCCACAACGAATAAACAATTAAGATTATTCAAATATTAATACAAATAATTTGAAACTTGTGTCCATGTTACAGTAATTAGAGCTAACAATTCACCTCCCTTCTTTGCTATAAATTACTGTAATGCTTTACGGATGTGTCCATTAACAACACCTCATTAAATCATATTACCTACATGTGATCTTGCACATATTGTTCACAATGATGTAGCTGTTAAAATTACTGATCTAACATTTTCTCGTAGCAACATCAGATGATTCAGAAACTAATTCACTGTAATAACATTTTAGAAATAACATTTCAAAAAGAGAACAATTAATAGTGTTCTTCATGCGCAAATAGCAGCACCTGAGGATACGTACAGTGGTGCTTGAACAGAGAAAAGACATACTGCTTACAATGATAAAAGGAATAAAATAAATAATCATACACACAAGATGTTTCTCTTAAATAATTAAAACTGAGAAAAAAAAGGAAAAAAAAAGAAAAGAAAAAAACTATAATCCACATGGTAAATTTTGTTGAAGACTACGACAAAAAAAAGCTTCCAGTCTGCTCAGTCGTTTTTTTTTTTATTTCTTTTTTTTTTTTACATGGGTAAATGCAATTTTTTGATTTATTGTAACTGCACGAAAAAACTAAAATATTATAATATCGAATGCAATCTTATCTGTACAATAAAAATATGAAGCATTTTCAATTAATTAACTAACTCATTCATTCATTCATGACTTTACCAGAGTCATGCAGCAACTTGAGCCTGACCAAAACCAACATAATATACTGTGTCCTAACTAGGGATGCATGATACATCGGCGGCCATATCAATATCGGCTGAAAAATTCAATTTTTTATGTTATCGTTATTGGTATGATGTCAAAATAAGGCCGATATCTTTAAGCCAATTACGTAATTGTACAGAAGTGACTGCCTTGCGCATGCATGGGTGGGTTGAGCTTGTTCAGACTTGACCAGTGCAGTATAACGGTGCTTTCCTCACATTGTTTATTCCTTCAAAATTCGTCTTTTCTTTGTGTGGTATTGCTGTGCGTTAATTTCTCAGTAAGTAACCATATCCTTATCATTGTAGATATGTTTGATAGAGTGTCATTGTGTATTTTGGTTTAAATTACATTTGGTTTAAATATTACATGTGTTAAAATACAATGATGCAAAGATGCAGACGTGCTAAACAACTTGTTGTGCTGTTTGTAAACTAATATGATTATTTGTTCTCATCAATGCGTTGTTTGTTTTGTTGTTGATGTAAGATTGTATACAGTTTGATTCGCATATTTATAATATTATAACGAGCGTACGTGATTGCTATCACCACACGCACATAGTGATCCGACATAGCCTTTACAGCCACCGTGCTGCACTGATTAATGAATGTGTTATTAATGAATATGTGTTATTTAACACAGTGGTTTTCAAACTGTGGTACATGGGCTTCCTTCTAGTGGTACGTGGAGGAATCACTGAATATGGGAAAAAAATTTAAAAATACACTTTTAACTCTTTGACGCGTACAATAACATTGATGCAATCAGCATTGGCTGTTCCCTGAAACATATGATCACACCGGTGTGCTAAGAATGTTTACTTTAGTGCATAGCGCCATCAAATGCTAAAAAACAATCTGCTGGGCGCTGAGCCAGTAAAAGAGGCATGCAGCACTGGCAGAGCAGATTCGCGCTTTTGCCGACTAGTGCTGTTGGGTGGCCATTTCAGTTGCTGCAAATTCAGGAATTTCCCCATGCTGCATCATTGGTAACTGGAATATAATTTCTCCATGTGCAGTTAATGCAAAC
Organism: Danio choprae; assembly: GCA_903798125.1. NCBI lineage: Eukaryota > Metazoa > Chordata > Actinopteri > Cypriniformes > Danionidae > Danio > Danio choprae. Next base: position 6,221,288 of record CAIGQW010055764.1, on the reverse strand, counting down.
TCCATGGTTCACTTAACATGTGATCTCAATTGCACCAGGAATAAGATATGGGGAGTTTCCAGGCCATGGACCCAAAATTTTAACGTTTTGGTCCACGAGCCACTTGGATATCACTTTTGCCTTATGGCACGGTGCTCCATAGTGCTGAAAAAATGCATTGTTCTTCACCAAACTGTTGTTGGATTGTTGGAAGAAGTTGTTGGAGGGTGTTTTGTTACCATTCTTTATTCATGGCTGTGTTTTGGGCAAAATTGAGTGAGCCCACTCCCTTGGATGAGAAGCAACCCCACATGAAAAGTCTTAGGATGCTTTACTGTTGGCATGACACAGGACTGATGGTAGAGCTCACCTTTTCTTCTCTGCACCAGCCTTTTTCCAGACGCCCCAAACAATCGGAAAGGGGCTTCATCTAAGAATATGACTTTGCCCCAGTCCTCAGCAGTCCATTCGCCATACTTTTTGCAGAAGATCAATCTGTCCCTGATGGTTTTTTTTGGAGAGAAGTGGCTTTTTTGCTGCCCTTCTTGATACCAGGCCATCTTCCAAAAGTCTTCGGCCACTGTGCGTGCAGATGCGCTCCCGCAGATGAATCCTCTTTAGGAGACGATCCTGGCGCTTGCTGGACTTTCTTGGACGCCCTGAATCCTGCTTAACAAGAATTGAACCTCTTTCCTTGAAGTTCTTGATAATCCTATACATTTTTGATTTAGGTGCAATCTTAGTAGCCACAATATCCTTGCCTGTGAAGCTATTTTTATGCGACGCAATGATGGCTGCACACGTTTCTTTGCAGGTCAACATGGTTAACAATGAAAAAACATTGATTTCAAGCATCACCCTTCTTTTAACAGTCTGCCATTCTAACCCAATCAGCCTGACATAATGATTTCCAGCCTTGTGCTCATCAACATTCTCACCTGAGTTAATAAGATGATTACTGAAATGATCTCAGCAGGTCCTTTAATGACAGCCATTAAATGCAGTGGAAAGTTTTTTTTTCAGGATTAAGTTAATTTTCATGGCAAAGAAGGACTATGCAATTTATCTGATTACTCTTCATAACATTCTGGAGTATATGCAAATTGCTATTATAAAAAGTTTAAGCAGCAACTTTTCCAATTTCCAATATTTAGGTAATTCCCAAAACTTTTGGCCACGACTGTACATTACTGTAACATGTTTTATTCGAAAACATTTGAGCTGGTTTTATTACTTTGTTCTTTCATTTTCATTTTATTTAAAATATATTTAACTTGTTTATTAATTAAATCCTGTTTTGTTATTTAACCTAATATTTTTATCCAACAGTCAATTTGCATGTTAATTTGATTTGCGAAGAAAGGAAAATGATTTATTTTTGGCATGCTGATTTATGTATAATTGTTAATAGGTCTATATAACCACCTTGCAATTTTTAAATTGCTTTTTTGCTTTGAATAGGCAATTCTAAGATCAACTCAATCTTTTATAAAGTTTTTAAAATAAGATAACTTGTTCACAGTATAAAAATTAACAATTTTGAAATATTTATATTTATCAGCTTACATATCAGTTATCGGCCTCCAAATCTAAAGAGTTATCGGCCCAAAAATAAATATCGGTGCATCCCTAGTTCTAACCATATTATTTTATTTTAATTGCTTTTAGTTCAGAGCCACAGAGAAATAGCTTTAAAACAGTTCACAATGATTTATCCATTAGCAACACTTACAAAAGTTTCTGATGTAGTCAGTGACCATGCATCATATTAATGATTTGTGATTCTAAAGCCTGCTTGCACCGTGGATAGAAAAAGCGTGAAGCATAAGCTATGACGACTCAAGCACTTAAAACAGCAGTAACTGGATGAGAAGTTATTATTATTATTATTAGTATTATTACTGGTGCATCTTATTAAATGAATATATTAAAAGAAACGAGCACTTTAGAATAAATAATGAACATACAATGAAATATTTTAAAACATTAACTTACATTCCATTTAATGTTAAAATATTTATAGTTTTAAATAGGTGACATTTATATTTTAAATAAGCTATAATGAATGTAAAATATGTTCATTTTTTAAACATCAGCAAAATATCCACACAAAAGACCAGCAAGGTGAGGAGTATTTATTTAGTAAATGTTTGTGTGTGTAGAATGTCAAACTAGAATTGAAAAACTAAACTTTAACCACTTAAAGCATTTATGGAAAATGCTGGTATGAAAGTTGCTGTTGATATAAAAGAAAAATATTTTAAACAAATATTTTACAACAACAAATTCTAAATCAAAGTCATTATGAAAATAATACTTTTAAATGGTGTATAGAGCAAGGGTATACAAGATTGTATTGTTATTTTTATCTGATTTAGCTCACTTTTTAAAAGTTGAGCATGCACTGGTGTTTTTCCCCAGTCGCATTATGAATGTCTCAGGAGAATAACACGTGCTGCTTAACATTGATCAACACTTTTAATAGGATGTTTAAGATAAATTAATAATATAAAATAAGCTACAGTACAGCTAAATGTACCTCGCATTCGCTATAAAGCAGCGGATGGTGTTCACAAAGAAGTCTCAGCAGATTTAAAGTGTTTCCCTTTAAAAGTGAATTTTTTTACACATTCTACAGGTTGACCATCTTTGATTAAGTTTCCCTCAGCACTTTTATAAAAGCCAAAATATAACCACACCTATGATTTGGTTCTATTATTAGGTTGGAAAATCTCCTGAGAATTTAGTTATTCTACCATGTCTCCTCTTCTCCTTTGTGTTAATTTCATTGATGAAAAAAACATAAGATGGCAGCATAGAATGTACTGTCCCGGTTGATATGTTCAAAAAGCCCTTATACTTTTACCAATTCAAGTAAGCTTTGAGCCAGATGATTTTGAGTGGGGCAAAATCTAAAAAAAAGGTTTGTAAAACCAAAAATAAGTGAGGAGGAGAACGAGACGATGGATGACAACGACAAACCTGAAAAAGAACATGGCGGAAAGCACTCAGAGACATCTCCGAACTGAAGACGGATTTAAGAAAAGAATTTAGCCAATTCAAAGAAAAGTTTAAAAATTATATGAAAACAGAAGTGGATAAGCTGAAAAGTGACATAAACCAGAAGTTAGAACACAATGCAAAATATGGTCACAGATCTCGAGGGCCGATCACGATTAAAAAATACTTGAATATACGTTATTAAATAAGGAGCGGAATAGGCATCCATGATTAAGTACATATAACTTGAGCCTATCAGCACAGTGCTTAAACACAGCTTGTAGATCAACATCGAATCTACAAATCTACAAACTTTCTGGAATACAACTTTACTAACAAGAGTGGAATTATTGACTAAACAATCCTCACGCTACCAGCTGCTTACATTCCTGAGACGGGAAAACACAGACAGCTGAAAATGCCTCTGGTTCGGATAAATCTAATCCAGCTACTGTTTTGAGCACAGAAAAAGAGAATGAAATGGTTGAAAAATTAGCATAATAACCAAGGTGTGAGACCAAAGGGTACTCGCGGGGTCAGGTCATGAGGATCATATGCTGCTGCATTAGCAGGACTTGCAAAATCTATCTACACCGTACCTAGTGAGTTAGCTAGATAGCTCGTCGGGCATGAAGTAGATTTTGGTAGCTTGACTGAAAAAAAAATAGCCCCGGGATTTCGGGCTACCAGATTTTGCGAGCCCTGATTAGCGTCCTCTACTCCAAACACAGCTCGGACTCAAATACAGCTTCAGAACCGATATGAAGTTTTGAGTAATATGGGTGAAGAATCCCCAAATGCAGTCAGACAGAGATCACAAGACTCAGCAGCTAATTCTGCGTGGAACGGAGGTTCAAGGTCAACTAGACAGTGGCATTCTGCATCGATCACACCCGAGATAGGAACACTGATTGTAGATTCAATAATCAGGAATTGTAGGAGAAGAGCTACAATGACATAGTGCTTTCCTCATGCAACAGTTTCTGATGTAAACAAAGAACTGCAAGACTGCAAAACATTATCATCCATGTGGGGAAGAATGATATTCGGAAGGAGCAGTCAGAACTGCTCAAGAGAGATTTCTGTAAGCTCTTGGAAACAGTCAAAAGATTGTAAAATCAGCCGTTTATCAGTGGACCACTCCCAGCAAGAAAGACATATGTTTTCACGGCTTCTTGGCCTAAATGCATGGCTGCAGAAAACATGTAACATGAAAACTGAATTTCATTGACAACTTCATTGTTTACATCAGACAGCCTTCATCCAAACAAACTTGGTGCAAAAGTACCAAAAGGACAATTTCTCCCTCCATCATCCATCAGCTGTATGTACCACTGAACCCAACCCAAATGGTGCACACACACCCCTAGTAAATGTCCGAATGACCACAGGACTTTAAATCAGCTTCTGAGTGGACTTGGGACTGTCACATCTCACAAGGACAGTGATAATGCCACGCAGCCACAACAGCTACTGCTCACGGACACATTGCCGCCTGTGCACTGCACACTGATCTCAACACAGATAGACTGTGACACATCAGAACAGCATCAAGTCTCAGCACTCAACAATGAAAACAATGATCTTCAGGAAAATAGCCAGGACTAGGGCTGGGCACCATGGCAAAAAAAATTATAATTTTTTTTTTTCATATCAATCGATATCGATAATTATCACGATAAATGTCAAATCTTTATATCTATCAATTTTAAAGTTTTTTAGCATGAGTTAATGGTGACAATTTTCAGTTTGGGATGAATTATCCTTTTAATGGTAAGTATGGTGAATTCAGGGTGAAATATCCTTCAATATATTTTATTTAGGGATGCTAATGATTACTTTATGATCTATTGATTGTCAATAACCTTTTAATCAATAGACCTTACTGACGACTGATTAAGCATGGACATTTAATGGTTGAGTTATGCTTTGCGCTGCGCGACGTCCACAACTTTATGCATTACATAAGTGTGTGCTGTTTACCTTACCTTATGGAGTCACTCTCTTGACATTGCATATTGCGGGATGCATAAAACCCTGTTATCCACAGATCTTGGTTATATCCCTGGGTGTTTTAACCAATTTTATCTGACAGACTGGCATGAATAGGCCTATGCAGACTCTTATTTTAAAAATTACGCATCGCAGCGAGACATGCAGGGAGCATCTCCATTCACACAACAAGTTTTTGAGTTCTCTCATCCAGGTAATCTAAGAATACTTTCAGTGCTGCTATTAATTTGTAAAGAATGAAGCTCATCCAAAATGCTTGATTGAACTAATTAAACTGAAACCGTGAAAACAGTTTAATGGATTGCTTTTGGCGCTAAAGTATTTAGCGGGCTTGTTTTGAAGAGCTTCACCTCAGATGTTATTCGTTCTTCTTCTTTATGTTGTAGATAACTGACCAACAAAAACTACATTAAAATTAAGAATCAAATTATACAAAACTAAATTCGTTTCAAAAAGATAATACATTTTTTTTTTGCATTTTTGTTTGTGCATGTCTTACACAATGGTGCGGATGGATGATGTTTCGCTCCGTGGAAAATAAGGATTTAATTAATGATACACTATCACAAACTTCTGCCATATATTTGCTGCAATTTCTAATATGTCATTATTTTAAAGATTTTGTCTTAAGCCTTAAGCTGTCTTCTCCTCGGTAATGATGTCCTTTCATTTGCTCCATCTCACTCGCAGCGTGTTGTGTGTGTTTAATAAGTAAAACTGGGCACAATTTACTTTGCTTGCGTCAAACTTGCAGGAAAATATACATTTAAAAAATATATATATAGAATATTAAAATATATAAAGGCTGGTTATTTTACTGTCGATGAGGGACAATAGTGGTATTACAGATTTTAAAGAAAATAACCTAATATTAAAAAGGAAACATAAGCTTAAAATCCTATCAACGTAGTAACAAATGCACTTAAATAATGCAGCTTGCAGTTTACAGCAAGCATCAAGTGTTCATTGAGATTGTGTGGTCTGGCATACAGCTATGTCTTTTCTTTTTTTTTTTTCTTGTAAAGGTACAGCTTTCGAAAATAATGACATGAGACTCTGCTGGGTAGTTGCGCTGATGCTTGTAGATGGTCCACGTTTACCAACACTTGTTTGGGTCTGTAATTTCTAAACATCTTCATGAGGGTGGCATTGTTTTAAATGATGAAACAGGTTTGTGGTGTTGCCTGTGTTTGATGGCATGAGTCCTCTCCATAGTTTGCAGTGCACGTTGCTCTGTTTTGTGTCGGATTGGAATAAACTATGTAGCTCCAGACTACTGAAGTTTAGTGACGTTTCTTGTCAACAATGTCTGTGACTGTGAACTTATTTTTATTTTCACTTATTTTTTTCTTACTCCTCCAAGTGCAACTAACACTGTATACTACGTGCGGCAACCGGAAGTGCAGGCTGCAAAATGCCTGCGCACCATTACGCATAAACATTATCGAACACTTATCGAACTTTCAATATCATTTATATATAAGTATATATCGTGCTAATTATCGTTATCAAATTATCGCCCAGTCCTAGCCAGGACAATATATTTCAGCAGCCAGAATCTCCAGAGCCACAGCCTCTGTCACTGGACACGCACTCATTTTCACCTTGCTCGCCTCTCTTGAATTTTCCAAAAAATATGGAGGAACTGGCATTTGCTAGAACTAAACTTTCACACTCCATTGCTGCGAACCCCCAGTTATCAACCAAAAAGCAGCTTGCTCCACAACCACCTCTGAGCCCACCTGGAAGAGCACTCCAGCTCCTGCCACACCGCCAGGGCCTATACAACGCCCCATCTTCAGCTGGTGAACAAAAATCTCATTGATGTGTGTAGGGTGTCTGCTTAGATGACAGTATCTTTAACAAATGTTTACAAAACAAGCGGAAACGGAGCATGCCTGTAGCTTTTTCTACGCAGATATGTGTTGTATTACACGACAGAAAATCAAAAGGCCAGTCGTAGAGCAAATCATTAAAATCTGGTGTCTATTAAATGTAGATCTGAGACTACTGTAGGGAAAATAGCTAAAACTGTTAAGTTAAAACTTTTAAACACCCGATCACTTAACAATAAGTCACTTCTAGTCGATGATTTTATCAACACAAATTACCTTGATTTTATGTTTTTAAATCAAACTTGGCTAGTTGTAGTGCAGCAGTCCTAAATAAAACGGTCCCTGCCAATTTTGATTTTATGAGTGTTTGCAGAGCTAATAGGAGAGTTGGAGGCAATGCTGCTTTGTTTAAAGATGTCTATGAAGGTAAACAAGTGTCATTTGTTAACTATTTGTCCTTTGAATATATGAATATAGCACTAGTGTGCTCCACGCATTTTACTGATCATTATCTACAGACATTCTGAATTTGACTATTTTGCTATTGCTGGGAATTTTAATATTCACATTGACAATCCAGTAATCAATGCTGTAAAAACAAGAAATGACAGTTTTTAAAACTTTTGATCTGACTCAGCATGAACAAGGACCCACACACAATCGTGAACACACTCTAGATTTAATTATAATTAAAGCTGCAAGCAGCGATGAAAGGGACCTCGCACCCGGGCTCACCGCCGCCCGGTGGCCTCAGGATGACAGAGAACAGCGGACAATAATGATTTAAGCCGATATATATTAAAAAACCCAAGAAAATCACTGATTTATGCCAAACTTCCTTCTGTCAGCAGGTGGCGCTATGACTGAGACTCAATATTGGCATGTAGATGTCTGTAGGAGAGGAATCTCATCGAACCTGTGCATTTTCAGGCAGATCAGATAATGTTTGGCTGAGTTATAAGTGCTTCCTCCTCCATGGCGAAGCATCACACTTTCTCAGTCCGCCACGGACACGCCCCTCGGCGAAAACTCTAGATCTTCACAATTTAACATCACAAAGGCCTTTGGACTAAACTAACGGAACATGGATTTGATGTGATGAAATTTGTAGGAGGAGTTTGTTAGACTGTAAAACATGTCACTTCCTGTTGCCAGCAGGTGGCGCTATATCTGTATCTGGTTATTCGCATGTAAACGTGTTTAGGTCAGGACTGTTATCAAACGTATGGATTTTGAATCAGATCAGACAATGTATGCTTGAGATATAACAACTTCCTGTTTCATGGCGAAGCGTCAAAGTTTGAGAGGCCGCCACGGACACGCCCTTCGACGAAAACTCTAGATCTTCGCAATTTAACATCGCCAAGGCCTTTAGTTGACAATACCCAATTTTGGTGTTGATCTGATGAATTCCCTAGGAGGAGTTCGTTCAAATACCACGCCTGGAAATGGCAAAAACTGCACTTTTTCGCCACAGGAAGTTAAAAATATCCGACTTCCTGTTGGGTTTGAGATTTTGCTCCAAGAGACTTTTTTGTAGGTTTTGGCATGTTTGATGTGTGTGCCAATTTTCGTATGAGTGCGTGTAACGTAGCTCGGGGGCCCACTGATTTAAGCCAAACTTCCTTCTGTCAGCAGGTGGCGCTATGACTGAGACTCAATATTGGCATGTAGATGTCTTCAGGAGAGGAATGTCATCGAACCTGTGCATTTTCAGGCAGATCACATGTTGTTTGGTTGAGTTATAAGTGCTTCCTCCTCCATGGCGAAGCATTGCACTTTCTCAGTCCGCCACGGACACGCCCCTCGGCGAAAACTCTAGATCTTAACAATTTAACATCACAAAGGCCTTTGGACTAAACTAACGGAACATGGATTCGCTGTGATAAAATTTGTAGGAGAAGTTACCTACACTGTAAAACATGTCACTTCCTGTTGCCAGCAGGTGGCGCTATATCTGTATCTGGTTATTGACATGTAAACGTGTTCAGGTCAGGACTGTTATCAAACATATGGATTTTAAATCAGATCAGACAATGTAAGCCTGAGTTATAACAACTTCCTGTTTCGTGGCGAAGCGTCAAAGTTTGAGAGGCCGCCACGGACACGCCCTTCGTCGAAAACTCTAGATCTTCGCAATTTAACATCGCCAAGGCCTTTAGTTGACAATACCCAATTTTGGTGTTGATCTGATGAAATCCCTAGGAGGAGTTCGTTCAAATACCACGCCTGGAAATGGCAAAAACTGCACTTTTTCGCCAGAGGAAGTCAAAAATATCCGACTTCCTGTTGGGTTTGAGATTTTGCTCCAAGAGACTTTTTGGTAGGTTTTGGCATCTTTGATGTGTTTGCCAATTTTCGTATGTGTGCATGAAACGCTGCTCCGGGGCAAATTTTTAATAAGTGTTTATAGGTGGCGCTGTTGAGTCATTTTGCCACACCCACTTTCGAGACCCAAATCAATTGATCATTTACACCGCGTTTGGTGTGTGTGCAAATTTTCATGAGTCTTTGAGCATGTTTAGACCCTCAAAATCCCCCAAGTTAGGGGCGGAATAATAATAATAATAATAATAATAATAATAATAATAAAAAACGGAGGAATTCCAATAGGGCCTACGCACCGTTCCGGTGCTCGGTCCCTAACTAAGGGTTTACACATTTCATCGACTGTTGTTAAGGATGTCGCAGGATCTGATAATTTCTGTATTTTCTTTGATATATTGATCACTCCAGCCATTGAAGACAGATCTGTTCCTTTAAGAAAGAGATGCATAAATGAGAACACCAGTGAGCAGTTTATGAAGGCCATATCGCTAGCACCATGCATATCTGCAGACTCTTTTGATTTTCTCCTTAATTTGTTTAAGTCTAAAGTAAAGAAAGTCATGGGTGACATTGCTCCTGTTAAAGTCAGGAAGAGGACAGAAACCACCTAGGAGAAGGTCAAAAGCAGTACAAATGATAAAAAGGCAGTGCAGAAAAGCTGTGCGTATTCGAAGGAAAACAAAAACAGTAATCGATTATAACATCTATAAAGATGTTTTTTTAAATGTTTTTTTGAAACAACAACCTAAATAATGCCCATACTCTCTTTGCAACAGTAGAGAGACTCACAAACCCCCCAGTATTGACACACTCCCACATCATTCTTCAAAACTGTGTTTAACGGTTTAGAAATGGATCTCCTAAAAGTGTCAAATGCTTCACTTCTCTCAGGGACTTTTTCAAACTTAATCAAAGTACGGAGAGCGCCCTTATAAAGATATTCAGGCAAACTAACAGTGCTGCATTTGACACTGTCGATCACAACATACTTCTGGATAGGCTGGAAAACTGAGTTGGGCTGTCTGGGACAGTCCTCAAATGGTTCAGATCTTACCTTGAAGGGAGAAGTTACTATGTCAGTATAGGTGACCATAGGTCGAGGTGGACACCCATGACATGTGGAGTCCCACAAGGTTCAATTCTGGCACCTCTTCTGTTCAACCTTGCCAAATAATAAGAACCAAATCTCCTATCACAGCTATGCTGATGACACTCAGATCTACTTAGCCTTACTGCCTAATGACTACAGCCCCATTGACACCCTCTGCCAATGCATTGATGAAATTAACAGTTGGATGTGATAAAACTTTCTTCAGTTAAACAAGGAAAAAACTAAAGTTATTGCATTTGGGAATAAAGAAAAGGTTCTCAAAGTGAATGTGTACCTTGGCTCTAAGAGTCAAACAACAAAAAATAAGGTCAAGAATCTTGGTGTCATTCTGGAGTCAGATATAAGTTTCAGTAGTCATGTCAAAGCAATAAGTAAATCAGAATACTATAATCTCAAAAAAATTAAAAGAATTAGATGCTTTGTTTCTAGTGAAGACTTAGAGAAACATGTTCATGCTTTTATCACCAGCAGGGTTGATTACTGTAATGGACTCCTCACTGGCCATACCAAAAAGCAGCCAGACAGTTGCAGCTCATCCAGAATGCTGCGGCCAGGATTCTGACCGGAACCAGAGCACATCACACCTGTCCTCAAGTCTTTACACTGGCTCCCAGTTACATTCAGAATAGATTTTAAAAGTATTATTACTGGTCTATGAATTACTAAATAGTCTAGGACATCAATACATTACAGATATACTCACTGAATTCAAACCTAACAGATCACTCAGATCTTTAGGATCATATAAAATAGAAATTCCAAAAATAGAAATTCCAAGAGCTCATTCAAAACAGGGTGAATCTGTGCTCCAACATTAGGCACGTTCAAATCAAGACTGAAAACACATCTGTTTAGCTGTGTCTTTACTGAATGAGCACTGTGCCCTGTTTGACAGATCGCAATATTATGTCTTTCTTTTTTTCATTCTTTTAGAACCTTTTTTAACACATTTAATGTTTTTTTATCTGATTTTAATCACTTTTATTATTTGTTTTATTTTCTTATACTTCAGTTGTTGTGAAGCCATTGGTTTGATATTTTGGCAGTGTGCTTTTGGCCATTGTCCTGCTAGAAGATGAACTGTCGCCCCAGTCTAAGGTCAAGAGCACTCTAAAGCAGGTTTTCATTCAGGCAGTCTCTGTACATTGCTGCATTCTTCTTTCCCTTTATCCTGACTAGTCTTCCAGTTCCTGCTGCTGAAAAACATCCTCACAGCATGATGCAGCCAACACCATGCTTCACTGTAGGGATGGTATTAGCCTGGTGATGAGCGGTGCCTGGTTTTCTCCAAACTTAACGCCTGGCATTCACTCAAAGACCAGAGAATTTTGTTTCTTATGGTCAGAGTCCTTCAGATGCCTTTTGGCAAATTCCAGGCAGGCTGCTATGTGCCCTTAATAAGGAGTGGCTTCCGTCTGGCCACTCTACCCTACCATACAAGCCTGATTTGTGGATTGCTGCACAGGTGGTTGTCCTTTTGTAAGGTTCTCCTTCTTCCACAGAACAATGCTTGAGCTCAGACAGAGTGGCCATCGGGTTATTGATCACCTCCCTGACTAAGGTCCTTCTCCCCCGCTCCCTCAGCTTAGATGGCCGGCCAGCTCTAGGAAGAGTCCTGGTGGTTCCAAACATCTTCCACTTATGGATGATAGAGACCACTGTGGAACCACTCATTGGAACTTTCAGAGCAGCAGAAATTTTTCTGTAACCTTCCCCAGCCTTGTGCAATGAGACAATCCTGTATCGGATGTCTACAGACAATTCCTTTGCCTTCATGCTTGTCTTCATGGACTGTCAACCCTGGGACCTTATATAGACAGGTGCATGCCTTTTCAAATCATGTCCAATCAAC
>CAIGQW010055764.1:6167191-6208770 GCA_903798125.1 Danio choprae | reverse complement strand
TATTTAGAGCTTCATGGCAAAGGCTGTGAATACTTATGTACATGTGACTTTTTTCACATTGTCATTACAGGGTATTGTGTGTAGAATTTTGAGGAAATAAATTAATTGAATTTTAATTTTGCAATGAAAAAGAAAAAAAGTGAAGCGCTATGAATACTTTCTGGATGCACTGTATACATAAATATATTTATAAATCTATTAAGTATAAAAAAAAGACAAAAGTTTTCAAAATTTTACAAAAACAAGATGAAATCTAAATAAAAATTAAGCGATGATGAGACAACCATACTAAAAATATACTGACATTTTAAATGACATAAAAACAAAACGAAAATTTGAGTGAGGGATTTAGTCTTGGTGTGTAATGTGTTACACACATGCACATTTGGCATGCAATTACATCATCTTCCATACGGGTGTCTGTCTGATTAAACTATAGTGAAATGGCAACAGCTGAGAGAGAAAAAAAGAAAAAAAGACAATTGGGTCAATGTCAAGACCAAAAGTCTGTTTAAACTGTGTGGAGAGGAAATCACTAATAAAAATAACATCTAAAGCGACATCTGCAAGCCAAGGAATCATCTTGAAATTCATGCAAAGGTAAATTTGATTTGTTTTTTTATTTATTCAAGTCTGAGTCTGTGTTTTGCTTAAAGCAAATGGCATAGCCTCTCACTGACCTGTAGAGAATTGACTCTGTTTGTACATTAAAAGTTATTGACATGCTAAAAATAAATGGTATTCATTGCTGTTCTTAAGTGATGTTTTATAAACAAATTTCAGGAAAAGCACAAACAGTTTTGACAAGGCAAATTCCTTATTGACAATCCTTCTATTATCCAATCAGCATAAGAGTGTTTAAGGGATTATATGCAGCATCCTTAATTTATTCTCTTAGGTAAGGCAAGATCTTCTCTTATGGTTCATACTTAGAGGGAAAATGTGCTTAATGCATTATAAAGCTTGAAGCATTAGAACCACTCTGTCTCAGCCGATCACCATGACAAGGAATTGGTACTCGGTATCAGCTGCAAAAATCCTGATTGGAGCATCCCTAGCTTTGACCCAACTTGGCTGCCAAAGCGACAATACTACCCCTGGCTGTACAAGACTGATCTTAGTAAGTCAGTAAATACATCTTTAGGAAAAAGAAGTATACTTAAATAAAGGTCAAGTATAAAAGTATACTTTATTTAGTAAGTATACTAATATTAACGTACTAGTAGTGTACTTAAAATGTTCTTTCAGAAGCCCAGAAAGATACACTGCAGTGACAAAAGCTGCACACTTTGTAAATAAAAAAATATATAAAAATAAATGTTAATTTTCAGCTTGTACGGTTGTACAGTTCAAATTATTGTTCAGTTATTTTACTGCTGTCATTAAAAAAAAACGAAATTAACACCATGACTCCTTATGTCGTTGTCAGTCTGAACAGTCGCACCATGCTGCACCCTCAATCACCCCTCAGCCATCCCCAACCCCAACCCCCAAAACTGTAAACCTAGGGGAAACACTGATATTTATATTTCTTTTGATAATTTTTTTTTTTTAGATTTAAAAATTTAAAATTAAACTAGGAAGTTTTTAAACAATTGATAACTGATTTGTGAAACAAATATAAAAATTGCGATACTTACAAATCTTCCTTGAGACTAAGAACTATTTTTTCCTTGCTTTCATCAGACCCCTGGGAATGCATGAGTGACTGTCCTTCCTCCAGATATGATGCTTGGACATCAGTTACTCTAAAAGAAACAAAAGTGACTTAAATGACAGAATACTGCTATTAAACAGGCTAATTAAAATGCCTTATTAGGTTATTTTACATAGTCCTCATTGCTTTGGAGGTTACACCAAATTAGGTTTACATCCTTCCAAGTTCAAAAATCACTTTTAATTCTCTTAATATGCAATTATAATAACCTAACGTCTCAAAAAGATTTTTCACACTTGAAGCTGTGTTATCTTAAACCCTGTAAAAAAAAAATTATTTAATGTGTATTTATATAGGACATTAATCATGTACGGCCATACACCCAAAGCGCTTTACAGTCATGGCAGTCATACACCACACGCAAGTTATTGGTGGAGTGGAGAGACAGTGATACAGACAATTCAGTGGATAGGGATAATTGGGAGGATTTTTTGCCAGGACACAGAGGTTACACCCCTATTGTTTACGAGAAGTGCCATGGAATTTTAAAAGACCTCAGAGAATCAGGACCTGGGTTTAACGTCTTATCCGAAAGACGGCACTGATTGACAGCATAGTGTCCCCTTCAGTTTTTCACGCACCAGGAAAAAGTCATTGGCAGTAGTAGATCTGTCATGATGGGAGTTGCTGAAGTTAGGTTGCAGGATGGTAATCCGGGAATGTAACATGGAGAAGCTGGAGTAGTTGTGTTGTGACATGTGTTGTATATTCCACTGATATGAACTGCAAATACGCAGTGGGTAGCACGTTCGCCTCGCAGAAAGAAGGTTGCTGGTTCGAGCATCAGCTGGGTCAGTTGGCGTTTCTGTGTGGAGTTTGCATGTTCTCCCTGTGTTGGCGTGGGTTTCCTCCGGGTGCTCCGGTTTCCCCCACAAGTCCAAAGACATGCGGTATAGGTGAATTGGTTAGACTAAATTGTCCATAGTGTATGTGTGGGAATGAGTGTGTGGATGTTTCCCAGAGATGGGTTGTGGCTGGAACGGCATTCGCTGCGTAAAACATATGCTGGATAAGTTGGCGGTTCATTCCGTTGTGGCGACCCCAGATTAATAAAGGGACTAAGCCGAAATGAAAATGAATGAATGAATGAACTGCAAATAAGCTACACGTGTCAAAGTTGGACATGGGGTGTGCCACCCAGGGGATTCCTGCTCCTACTGAAGGTGGGTGTGGCATGCAGATGTTCTTTCCAGCAGACAAGGCATTTCTTGACATATTCATCAGCTCTAAGAATATGTTGCTTCGTGAGTCTATGGCTTGTGCGATGTGCATGATGATCACTAGTACAGCAACCTTGATCATATTAATGGATGACTGAAGTTCTTGTATGTAGTTATCTGCGTTGTGTGTTCTTCGGTGATGGTTGGTTTAGCAGCGTGTCTACTTGTCTTTTGAAGGTTGTGGCTGGACAGGTGAAAAGGTTGGTGTCTATGGGTCTCAGGACAACAAGTTGTATCTGCACAGAATAAGAAAGAAAACAAAGGGCGACGAAACGGTATTTGTTGCAAAAAGAAAAAAAGTTAAAAATAAAAACACTAGTTTTGTATCCTCTGTTCAATCTAATTCTGCTATAGTTGTTCCTTCTTTCCCTATTTCTCAATTCCCATGACACCTAAAGAACAGTGAGGTAAGAATGGACTAATAAATGGGGAGAGCCTATTGGGACGTCTTCACCCAGGGGTGGCCCCCAATCCCTAATGGACCAGTTCTTCCTTGGGCACCCCACTGTTCCGTGTGTCCTATCCTATTCCTGTAGGTGGTGGAACAACCTTACATTGTGAGACATGTGTCCAAGTTTTTTCTTCCCTGACACAACACTGCGGCTGCTGTAATCAACATCACTTGATGTGGTCCATGCCATTTAGGCTCCAATGGTTTTTTTCTGAATGACTTTATCATGACCCACTGACTTGGGATGATTGTGTGTCCAACCTTCCAGTTGATTCTGCCAACACGACCCAACTCTCTCTCTCTGGCCTTCTGTACAGACTTGGTGATGTTTTCACAGTAAGATATCAGGGCATCTAAGACAATGTGTACATCAGCATTTCTAAGATCAATTACATCTGGCATCTGCATTGGGCGTCCAGCAATAATCTAATGAGGGCTCAGTCCTACTGATCTGTTAGGTGATGCTCTCATACTGCATAGCACCGCTGGAAGTGCTTCGACCCATGAAACTACGTCCTGATGTATTTTAATTAACCAGGTTTTAATTGTCCTATTAGCGCGTTCAACCTGTCCTGATGCTTGTGGTCTGTAGGAGCAGTGAAGATTCCACTTAATCTTCAACATTTTAGACACTTCCTTGATTACCTGTCCTGTGAAGTGTGTACCCTGATCTGAGTCAATGGAATCTGAAAATCCCCATCTGGGAATAAAATCAGTGATTAGACATTTAGCAGTATGTGCAGCTGTAGCACGTCCTGTTGGATAAGCGTCAACCCATCTCGAGAACTTATCTATTACCATCAAAACATCAGTTTTTCCTTTACAGGGAGGTAATGATATGTAATTGACCTGCAGGTGACGAAATGGCTCCGGTGGAGCTGGGGTATGTGTTGCTGCTGTAGTTGCTGCTGGCACATCATTATTTTTCTGACATGAAACGCATCATTTCACTGTTTTGGTGGCTGGATTTCTGAATTTTGGTGTCCACCATTGATTTGAGAACCTGTTATTCATGGTTGCTGGACCGCTGTGACCCAAATTGTGTATTTGTTGAGCCAAATATGACAGAAGTGATTCAGGAGCAACATATTTTCCCTCTTTAGTCCAGCAGCCAGATGAATCCACTGTGGCTCCTTTGTCTAACCTTGTCCATGCTTCATATAAAGGAACATCTTTGTACAGATCAATGATTGATTCAGGAGGCAGAATTGTTTTCTGTGCTGTACTACCTGAACATACTTGTTCAGGCCTGTTTAGCAGTTACATCAGCAAGAGCATTACCTTTAGCTTCCATTGTATTAGCTGTGGGATGTGCTTTCACTTTAATCACCGCCAATTTCTTAGGAAGTTTCATGACAAACATTAGATCTTTCACTAATCCAGCATGCTTAATGGGGGATCCGACAGAAGTTTGAAACGGTCTACTTTGCCAAATTACATACCCCAAAAGCATATCTAGAATCAGTGTAGATATTTGCAACTGATCCTGAAGCTATCGCGCATGCTCTAGTTAAGGCTACTAGTTTTGCAGCTTGAGCTGGCAAGTGATCTGGAAGATGACCTGAAGCTATTACTTCTGTGGTGGAAGTTACGGCATAACCTGCTCGTCCGTCTGTTACCTTCAAGGATTTGTGCTGAATCAACAACAAACAACTCCCATTCTGCATTCTCTATGGGCGTTTCTGCTACTTTACTTGTAGGTGTATATGTAAGCGTAACACAATCATGAGTCATTTCTCCTTCATCTAGCACAACTTCAGTCAATGCAGACATCATACATGAGGATGGGTTTGTGATCGGTGCAAGCTGTAAAACTACGTTTGGGGCTGTAAGGGTCGTTAACAATTTCCCCAACAAGATGAGGTGACAGAAGTGACTTTTGCTTGATTCATTAATGCAGACACTGTGTGAGGGCATCTTACATTTACAGTCTGACCTAACACCTTTACTGCTGAAGCCTGAAGAGCTAGATGAACTGCCTGCACTGCTCTAAGACATGGACCCATACCTTGAGGGACTATGCCAAGTTTACCAGAATAGTAATGAATTGGGAGTAAACTGGCCCCATGATCTTGCATTAAACATGCTGTCATAAAGCCTGAGTGCTCATGAACAAGGCACAAAGGGCCTATTATGATGTGTGCAATTCCTAGTGTTGGTGCTTGACATAACGCTCTCCTCAAATTATTGAAAGCGTTAAGCTGAGTTTCTTCCATACAAAAGGTATCAGAATCTTTAACCTGACCTTTCAATAAATCATAGACTGGCTGGGCAATTGAGGCATACTCTTCAATCCAAGGTCTACAGTAACCTGCCGTTGCTAAGAATGATCTGAGTGCTTTAATGGTAGTAGGTGGAGGTATTATTTTGAATGAAGCTGCTCGATCCTGTGTAATGGATCTATTTCCTGTACCAATTGTTTGACCCAGAAATGCATTTTTTTTCAATTTGAGATTGTGAAAGCTGCATTTATGTCCTTTTTTATACAAATAGTCTAACAATGCTGCCAATTCAGGCACTCCAATGGTGGAACTACATCGGTGTTCAGGCAGGCTGAGAAGGAGCAGAATTACGCACAGCATGCCTTTTACTATCTTGCAACTTCTTCCTACACTCTTTCTCCCAGTGTCCTAATTTTCCACAGTAGTTGCATTTGCCTTCTCTTTTAGGCCACCTAGTGTGTTGTTTTTTGTACCAAATGTAATTACTGCTACTCTCACTTTTGCTTTAACATCAGCATCTTTTTCCCATGCAGCTAACTTGTTTAGATTATTTCTGATAGTTTTGTTATATCAAGCAAGAAAATGCTTTCCTGTACTCAGTTACAAGGCCATCTGACCAGATGCAAACTAGTGGTCCCTTGTCATCTATCAAATTTTCAGGGTCCTCAGCAACTCCACTGTAAGCTACGGCTGTCTGACAAAACCTCTCTGTGAATTTATTCAGATTAATTTTTCTTTTGCGCACAGTTAGTGAATCTGAACCAATGTATTTTGGGTCCCATAATATTTTTTAGAGTTTTCAAAACACTGGCATGTCACAGATCAGAAACAGCAGATTTAAAACTGTTGAATTCAGATTCTGTTAGAATTTAAGACATTAGCTGTAACTTCTGTTAACGACATGTCATAGACGCATTTTGTTGATTAGTCCTCTCCTAAACTCAGAAAAATTTGTGCGAGCTGAAGGTAAACTCTGAGAGAGTCTCTCTATATCTTTAGGTACTAGGGCATCAGCCTCATCTGAAGTTTTGTTGCGGTTCAGTTTCTTTGTCAAAGATGCTACTTTAGTATGGAGCTGTTTGTTCTGCTCCTCTAGCTCTGAGTTGCTCTTAGTTTGTTGTGTGGCTAGTGCTAAAGCAAATTCCCTGTGACAGCAGACAATGCCTTTTACATTGTTTTTACATATACTGGCACCTACTGTAGTACAAGGGCTGCACAATTCTGGCTAAAATGAGAATCACGATTTCTCACGATTCTGTAAATGTAAAATAAAGGTTAATATGAGTGGACTATTATTACTGTTATTCTAAAACATATGGTAAAACAACAACAATAATATGAGGCCTATGTGTACGTCTACTGTTGGTTAAAATGCTGAATTTTGTATAGACTTGGAATGGTGGACTTAGACTTTAAATATGTCCTGGTTGTTAATTCACGGTAAAGTGACTACTTCAGAATACAACTATTCATAATTCTTAAGTTGAATTATTATGTTCAGAGAGATATGCTTGTCATTTTTCTTTGACAACATTATTAGACCATTTTTTTCACTGGTAAAATGAGACATGTCATTATCAGATACCCTTTTGCATTATATTCAACAGTATATATAGAGCAGTTATACTGACCCAGTAAACATTTTGTGTTCGCTATGAAAGAAAAAACATATCAAATGCTTGTCGTAATCTTAACCCTAAAATGCGATATGATCATTTAAATGATGTGAGAACTTTCAGTTTCACTTCACTGCCGAGTGCGGTTCAAGTCATGGCTGCAGTCACTTTGAGTTCAGTTTGCAACAAACTAACGTTATTTGCAACTTTATTACCTGTTATTCACAGCCTATGCAGGTTCTGTTCACTAAAGTAGACATCATTGGCGGACAAGCAAGCATCCTCTCCATAGTAAACAAACTCAGCTGATTTCGCAGCCGCGAATACGTCATTACATTATGACAGATATTACATTTTGGGGTCAATTATACCTTATAAATACAGTATGTGACACTTTAAACATCATTTGGAGGTGTCCATGTTGCTGAGCAACGTATAAAAAACAATGTGAAGACTTGTGCAATCTCCTTTACGCTTCTCTCCTGACCTTGAAATCTAATTGACTGAATCACAGAAAAGCTGAATTAAGATGGTGTATAAAGTCAAATCGAGATCGTGATGTTTTTTTGATTAATCGTGCAGCCCTACCTGGTACTTTTTTTACATTCATCTACAGACCAAATTTTGTCTGGATGGATCTCATATTTCTAAGTTAGTCTAACTTTCTCAGTGACTATTAGGTCAATCTGTACTCCTAACATTGATTCCTTATCTGACCACAAAGCAGTCGCAAGACCACCTTTTTCATTTGTGGGGATCAGTCTAGCATTCTTCTTAAACATTTTGAGAGTGTCTGGGTTACCACACAAACAAAACACTAAAAACCTCTCTGATTAACAGACTGTATGTTAACACAGTTAACCTTCCCTGGCAATGCAGAGAACAAATACAAACTTCTAGCACTTCACGCGAAACCAAAACAAAAGAATAACAAATATTAACACGTAAGGTTAATCTTCCCTGCTTCACAGAGGATAACAGATTTTAGCACAAAATGCTAACTTCCCTGCCTGAACAGAGGAAAACAGATTTTAGCACAGAAGGCTAACTTCCCTGCCTAAACGGAAGATAACAGATTTTAAATCACAAAAGGCTAACTTCCCTGTCTGAATGCAGAGGATAACAGATTTTAGCACAAAAGGCTAACTTCCCTGCCTGAACAGAGGATAACAAATTTTTAGCACAAAAGGCTAACTTCCCTGCCTGAAAACAGAGGATTACTTATTCAAAAAAAAACTTAAGAGGATAACTTAGCTAACCAAACACACGGCTGTTTGTTAACTCTTCTCTGTAACCAAATGTACTGGTTTGTACGGTTCTTTTTATAGAGTGAAAACTCACCAAATCGTGGTTGAACTAAAAAGATTCAGTCTGGAGAGAAGTCTAATCTTTCTTGAGCTTGATGTTTCAGTCAGAATTCCATCAGGATTGCAGTCACCAAATTGTTGAGATTATGTGACCTCAGCTGTTCAACTTCAAATTGATGGAACTGGAACGAATCCTCTTGATCTTTAACGAATTGTCTCAAGTGAAGTCAGATATTTGTTGAAAATGAAGATCCAAACTTGATTTAGGTGATTTTCACCATCCGGCTCACAGCACCAAAACTGTAGTGAATTTGAAGAAGCAACAAAACCAGAGAGATTTTGGGGTATTTTCAAAGCAGAATCCTTTAATGGGAACTCACTGTAGCTGTGGCATTCATCGAAAGATCTTTGAACTAGTGCAGCCAGGCACTCAGTTTTAAATATTTGTTTTTACAGACATAGGTGGAGGCAGACGAAACAAAGCATGCGAATGAAAGTGTTGCTGTCAGCAGGGTAAATTGCATTTCTCCAGCTCCGATCTCATCAGCATATAAGCACCCATTCATAATACATTTTAGCATGAAAACAAAGCGTGCAAATGACGTTCTGGAGTCAAAACCCGTCCTGCCACTTGATCAGCTTGAAAGTGTTACCTAGCCATTTGTTAGACAATAGACACAGTCATGCTTTGAACTGACAATTTGCATTACTTTGGAGACATAAATCTGTATTTCTTATATAGGCTCCCTCAGAATGTATTTTACAATATAATTTATATATTTTTAAAAAATTGTAATCTTTCAGTGTACAATACATATAATTATAAAATTAAATATAGCTGCAAGCAGCCATTAAGGAGCCAAGCAGTGCTGAGCTAGAATGAGCAAAGCAGTCCAGTGGCAGTATGAGAAAAGCAGTGTAGAGGCCAAAAGCAACAAGGTTAGTAAGCTGCATCAGACAAAGTGAAACAATAAGATTTAGAATTCATTTGAAGTATGTTTCACTTAAAATATCAGAAAATCATGAAAACAATTAAGTTATGAATGATTTATTGGTTTATAACGTTTGACCAATAGGTGGCAGAGTTACAAATTTGATGTGTTGTGGTCAGTGTTAGGTGACAATGACGCACCTAAAGTTTGGTGTCAATATATTTAAGCATTGTAGAGAGACAGCCTCAGATGCAGTTTGGCGTTATACCAGCACATTTGTCGGTGCCGTAAACAAAAACCGCTTCACCAAACCGAACCTTTTTTGAGAATTATTTGAACAAAATCAATATATATGGCATATTTGGGATCAATGTTCTCGGCATGACCCAAGGAATAATTTGAGATAATTTTTACCACAATAAACCTACACAATCAACATTAGCCATTTTGGAAGATTCATTATTGATGGTTAGTTAAGGGTTTATAACACGTGACCACTAGGTGGAGCTGTTACCAAATTTATGTGTGGTGGTTATTGTGGGGTGCCAATGACACACCTAAAATTCAGGGTCAACATGTTTAAACGTTGCACAATTACAGCCTCAGACGGTCTTTGACATCGTGCCAGCAGATTTGTCGGTGCCGTAAACGAAAAGTCACATATCAACTAGAATTCCATACGTTTTTGCAAGCATCGTCTGAAATATATACCAGTAAAATTTTATGAAAATCGTAAAAACAGTCTAGGAGTTCAAAAAAGAGGTTTCCAATAAAAATAAAAAAAAACTAAATGGCGGACAGGAAGTTTAATTGATTTTGGCATATTTGGTATTAATGGTCTCGGCATGATCCAGGAAATATAACAAGACAAGTGTCATGTTAATGAGAAAGTTTAGACAAATGTATTAGCATTTTATATAGTCGCTTATAACTTTTGGCCACAAGGTGGCGCTGGTCCAGAAGTTTAGTACCTTCAGAGCATGGTGTCGAAGATGCATACCATGTTTTGTAATCATAAGTGAATATGTTTGCAAAATATAGCATTTTTTGACAAAAATCTAAAATGGCAGATGCCCAAAATGGCTGACCTGAGGAGACGGAGAAAAAAAAAAAAAAAAAAAAAAAGACATCATTTGACTTGGCATGCTCTGTCGGATGTAAAAAGATGAGTTTTTATGAGATTTGGACAAAGGGTAGAGAAGATATATGCAAAAAAATAATTAGTAATATCTTTTAATGGCGGTAGTGTTTGGTTTTGAGATTAGATGTTTGCTTCGGTTAGTGTTGAGACTGCCCTCTATTCTTGTGCCAAATTACACAACTTTCCCGCATACGATTATACAAGCTATTTAAAGTTAAGGTGGCCTATAGTCTACTTTTTCAGTGCATGCATTTACTGCTTCTTCAAATACACGGAATATACATATGTGTCTTATTTGTATTTAATTCGATGGAATGATAAACACAGAAATGCATTTTTTTTTCAAAAAATAGACTATTAATTAGATTTAAAAATATGTTAGACCTATATTTAGACCGCTGCACGGTGGCGCAGTGGGTAGCACGATCGCCTCACAGCAAGAAGGTCGCTGGTTCGAGCCTCGGCTGGGTCAGTTGGCATTTTTGTGTGGAGTTTGCATGTTCTCTCCGTGTTTGCATGGGTTTCCTCCGGGTGCTCCGGTTTCCCCCACAAGTCCAAAGACATGCAGTACAGGTGAATTGGGTAGGCTAAATTGTCCATAGTGTATGTGTGTGAATGAGTGTGTGTGGATGTTTCCCAGTGATGGGTTGCAGCTAGAAGGGCATCCCAGGGTAACCCCAGATTAATAAAGGGACTAAGCCGAAAAGAAAATGAATGAATTCATATATTTAGACTATCGCAAAGAAACAGTCACGCGCGGGTGGCAAGTCCTCTGTTTCCTATCTGAAAGAACCTTAATGCATCCTTGTTTCCCCTGTTCGTAAATAAATATTCAGGGGCCAAGCACCGAAGGTGCGTAGGCACCTATTGTATTCATTCAAGTTCTTCTTATTATTATTCTTCCGGCTTCCTCCTCTTCTTCTTCCACTCTGGGAGTCTATGGCAGCCCTATGAACCGTTTGCGGCATTTGTGCAAACTTTGGCACACTGATAGCGGACAGTCTGATCTTCAACCAAAACAAATTTGGACTCTAACTCAAACTCTCTAGCGCCACCACTTGTCCAAAGTTTCACTTATGTTATTTCACTTTTATTCACTTATGTCTAACGTTTGAACCGAATGGGCTACAATCAAAATTTAAAAAAAAAAAAAAAAAAAATCTCTGTTTCCTGTAAAAATTCCTCAAGCTGATTTAAATGTACCCTATGACGTTGCTTTTTCAAATTTTTCGTAAAACTTGTTTAAACAAAATTGTCCTAGGCCATTTTTGACCAAATTTGAAATTACAAGATCTACAGATCATGCTGACCAAAAGTTATAGAATTCAAGTTGATTAGACTAACCCTTTTCGATTAACTTGCGATAAAATTTAACGTAGAGCTTGCGAAAATTTACTTGGTGTTATCTCTGTAAAGCATTGACATATTCACACCAAACTTGGTGTGTGCTACCACAACCATGGTCTGGAAGTTAGCTGCGGTGCTTCAGCGCACTGCCCCCTAGTGGTCCGGAGATACAAAATGATTTTTTTTGCTTATAACTTCTCAACCCTGTCCATAATTCATTAAATTGGTCTCTTTACATTCATCGAATGATGTCTGATTTTCCCAGGTCAGACATTTTGAATTGTCAAAAATTGCTATATTTTACGGACGCATTGGCGAATTGTTATGAGAGTCGGTATGTGTCTTCGAGACTGTGCCCTGAAGGTGCTCAAAAACTGTCGTCACAGCGCCACCTTTTGGTTAAACGCTATAACAATATTTCTAAAAATGCTAATAACTTTTGACAAAGTTTGCCTATTGTTATGATACTTGTGTTGATACATTCCTTGGGTTGTCTTGAGAATATCGACACCAATTTTGCCTTAATTAACTAAACTTCCTGTCCGTCATCTAGCCTTAAGTCAAAAACCTACTTTTTCAAACTCTTCCTATATCGTTTGGCTGATTTGCACCAAATTTGACTCAGGTCATCTTCAGACCATGTTGATAAAAATTTATTGAATTTGTGTTGATAGGTGTAACGGGTTTTGTTTACTGCACTGACAAATGTGATGGCATGATGCTAAACTACATCTGAGGCTGTATCTCTGCAATAGTTAAAGATAATGATTTAGGTTTGTCATTGTCGCCTCACACTGACCAGACCATAACAATTTGGTGACAGCGCCACCTATGGGTCAAGAGTTATAAGACATTTATTAGCCATTATTAATGAAAATTACAAATTTGGTAATAACTTTTGACTACATGCTTATTTTGATGAAATTGGTCTAAAATTATTCCTTGGTTCATGCCGACAACAAATACCAATTATGGAATCTGCTAAACTTCCTGTCCACCATTTTGATTTTGATCAAATTATTCTTTTTTAAACTCCTCCTAGACCATTGGTCCAATCTTTACCAAATTTGACTCGGATCATCTTAACCATGTAGACCAAAAGTTATAGCATTCATGTTGATAGACAAAACTGTTGTAATTTACCATACACTTGATGTAATGGTGCCAGATGACATTACAGGCTGAATCACTGCAATGGTTTGAAGTATTGAAACCAAACTTAATGTGTGATCTAGACCTGACATTGACCAAACTACATCAGTTTCCATCAAACCTGGGTAAAATTGACAAACAATTAAATTTTATCCAAAAAAAAAAAAAATCATACAAAATTTTTCAAATTACTTTTCAATAGTTTTGTCTATTGTCATGAAACTGGTCTTGCAGATTCCATGGATCATTGATATGTGAACATTGATATAATTTATTCCCTAATTTACACAACTTCCTTTCCACCATCTTGGATTAGTCTGAAAATCTGTTGTTTTGAACTCTCTATAGATCATTACACCAATTACCACCAAATTTGGCTCAAACCATGCAGCTAAAAAGTTGTAGAATTTTCCAGTTACTCTGTAGTTAGTTGCCGTGCTTGTTTATGATGTGGCCGCTGGGCTGCTTTTCCCCAATAATTCTTGCTTGCAGCTATATATTAGTTTGCTTTTATCCATTTATATTATATCCATTTTGTGGCAGGACCGCGGATATTGGCATGGATCTGAAGTCACTAACAAATCCTGTCCTGTCCTTTTGTTTTTGGGTTTTTTGCCCCCTCTCTCGGTCTGTCTCTCTCCCTGCAGGTAACTGTGTTCACCTGATAGTGATCATTGGATCTTTCAGGTGATTTAACCTGAGCTACCTCTCAAACCAGTGTTGGTGGTGCCTGGATGTTGTAAGTGGCTGAGCTCTTCTCCACATCCAGACCTGTTGTTATCCAAAGCTTAAAATATCTAATTTGCCTTAAGTGTTGAGGCTGTTGAAGTAGAACTTCTACTGTTAATGATCATCCTGATAACATCCAACAATTCACCCAAAGAGAAGTGAGTTTGGTTGATTTGTAGATTTGTTTCTTTTGTGGGTTAAGTAGGAAGGTGGATGCCATTTTGTTTTGAATTACTATTTTTCTCCTGTTCATGTCAGTGAAGGGAGTTAGTTTATGCGTTTTGTTTCTTTTTCAGATTTCGAAGAGGTTTTTGTCGGAGTTAGCTCTATTGTGTTTGTTATTTTGGCCTTGCCCCTTCTGAAATAATACCGTTTTCTTTGTTAGCTACACACAAAATTCTACACACAATACCCCATAATGACAATGTGAAAAAAAGATTTTTTTGAAATTGTTGCAAATTTATTAAAAATAAAAAACCTGAAAAATTACATGTACACAAATAGACACCAGTCTATATAAGGTCCCAGGGTTGACAGTGCCTGTCAAAGCACAAACCAAAAATGAAGATAAAGGAATGGTCTGTAGACCTCCGATACACACCTCCGGTGTCCCTCAAGCCTCCTTTTAAGTGAAACTCCTGGCACTTTGATAGGAAGCAATACAACTTAGAAAAACCCTGCCTCCATGTTAACAAATGACACTTGGGTTCAAAATAAAAAAAATAAAAATTATTACACTTGCAATAGAATTTCCCGAAACATGGGTTTGGTCTAATAAGGCAGTTGTTATCACGCTAATATAGTTTCAAATGTTTGTTTTTGTAAAGCATGTTTTTAGCCAGTAATTTAATGCTATAAAAACGGGGCAAGGCAATTTTCCTCGCTACTGCACACTTTTTCACAACTTTTTCAACTGATTTGTATGGGTAAAACTAAGAGGAAAGCAAACGGTTAATCTTGTCGAACTGTGTTCCAAACCAAAGTGAAGGGGTCGAACGAAACGGTTACTAAAGTAACCCTCGTTCCCCGAGGGGGGGGGGAGCGGAAATGCTATGTGGAAACTTCCATTATGGGGATTTCGTCAGAAAGCTAATCATCTGAAGAGTAATAAAACGGGCCAATGAAATGCCAATGAGTTGGCAGTGTCAGCGCGCACAGCTGGCAGCAATCACAATCAGTATGTGTATAAGATGCCAGCTCTGCCCTGAAACCATACCTTTTCTAGCCGAAGAAGCAGAACTACAGCTGTCAGCTAAGGCGCAATCGCTGTGGCGAAGGAACATAGCATTTCCGTTCCCCCCCCCTCGGGGAACGAGGGTTACTTTAGTAACCGTTTTGTTCCCCAGCGGGAGGGGAACTACAATGCTATGTGGAAACTTCCACTATGGGGAAATGTACGGAAAACGCCACAGCGACTGAACCTTACCACGTCATTGATGAGAGGTTTGCCAAGCATAAGCGTGCGCCCACCATCATCACCATAGACGCAGCCCTCCAACGTGTCCCCTGGCCCTTACTCACCTACTTGCCTGATAAGGTTTAGTTATATTTTTCGGGAAGTCGCAAAAATGCACCTAGTTAAGGTCTAGGAATTTAAGATACGACAGTACGTTGGGAAAGCGTGCAGTCCCGATAGGGAGGACGCTGCGGAGGCCACCTGCTGCCCAATGGGGAGACCTGGTGGCAATAAGACATATGGACTAACCCTATAAAGGGGGAGTACACATATGAAGATGGTTAGCAGGGAGGGAAGACATGGGCCCGCCCAGAGGAGGGAACGATACTGTGGCGGAGTGAAGCGTATGGGATCGCCAGTGGGGATCGCACATAGCGGGCACCTATACCCAGAATGCGGGCTGACCAAGCGGGCATGCCAAAAACGTAGTGGGCCAGGCACCTGACTCCTCCGCTGAGTCAGATGCTGGGGTCCTCGGAGGAACTCTGTAGGCCTCGCGCCTCTAAGAAACCGGGTGACGAGGTTATGCTTTCCCACAGCGCCGCTATCCACAGCGTCATGATGAGCGGAGATAGCGGCGACATAAACCTTCAGTGTGGAGGGCGACAGCCTCTGCTCCAATCTATCCTGAAGGAAAGAAAGCACAACGCTGATCTGACAAGTTCGGGGATCTTCTCGGAGAGAAGCGCACCACTCAGTGAATAGACTCCACTTCAGGGCATAGGCATGCCTCGTAGAGGGTGCTCTAGCCTGAGTGATGGTGTTAACCGCAGCCGGTAGGTCACCTAAGTCTTCCGCGCTCCATCTATGGACCACACGTGGAGGTTCCAGAGATCTGGGCGCGGGTGCCAGATGGTGCCCCGTCCTTGAGACAGAAGGACTTCTCTCAAGGGGATTCGCCAGGGAGAGGCTGTCGCGAGGAGAGAGAGTTCTTACATCCAGGTTCGGTTGGGCCAAAGAGGCGCAACAAGCAAAATCCGCTCCTCGTCCTCCCTGAGCTTGCACAGTAACTGCGCTAGAAGGCTCACTGGGGGAAACGCATATTTGTGCATGCCCTGAGGCCAGCTGTGAGCCAGTGCATCCGTGCCGAGAGAAGCCTCGGTCAGGGAATAAAACCACTGGCAGTGGGTGGTCTTGGAGGAAGCAAACAGGTCGACCTGGGCTTCTCCGAAGCGTGCCCATATCAGCTGGACAGACTCGAGGTGGAGCCTCCATTCTCCCTGCAGCGGAAGCTGCCGTGAGAGCACATCGGCTGCACGGTTGAGCTCGCCGGGGATATGAATGGCACGCAGCGATTTCAGCTGCGTGTGACTCCAGAGGAGCAGACAGCGAGCGAGCCGAGACATGCGGCGGGAACGGATACCCCCCATACATTTAATATACGCTACCGTCGCCGTACTGTTGTCACAACGACGTGCCTGGACACTTGTTCTAGAGGCACACGGGCCTGTAGAAACGCAGGGTCCGTCCATGGACTGAGGGTGCGGCGACACAGCAGAGTGACAGTCACCCGGTGTGTGCCGGCATGCCATGCTCGTCTGGGGACCCAATCGTGAAGCCAATGCTGAAGCAGTCTCATATGGAGCAATCAGAGCAGCGTGACCGCGGCTGCGGAAGCCATATGCCCCAGGAGCTTCTGAAATAATTTCAGTGGGACCACCCCAGGGCTCCACCCCGAGAAAAGAGATGCTCTACACAAGGGCGAACTTGCTCTTTCTCGGTTAACCTGAAACCCCAACTGGTCGAGGTGCCTGAGTCACTGTGTCAGCGTGTCACTGTGCATAATCAATTGATCTTGCGAGTGAGCTAGAATCAGCCAGTCGTTGAGATAATGGAGTATGCAGATGCCCGCGAGCCGAAGGGGCGCTAGGGCACCCTCCGCGAGTTTGGTGAAAACCTGCGGAGACAGGGAGAGCCCGAAGGGGAGGACCTTGTACTGCCACGCTCGAACCTCGAACGCAAACCGCAGAAATTGATGGCGGCATGGAAGAATGGAGACATGAAAATACGCGTCCTTCAGGTCTATCGCTGCAAACCAATCCCGAGGATGGACGCATCGGAGGATGCGCCTCT
The DNA here is from genome assembly GCA_903798125.1 of Danio choprae. Lineage (NCBI taxonomy): Eukaryota > Metazoa > Chordata > Actinopteri > Cypriniformes > Danionidae > Danio > Danio choprae. Next base: position 6,191,407 of record CAIGQW010055764.1, on the reverse strand, counting down.
GCGTGAGCATTCTGAACGGCAGCTTGTGATGGCAGCGGTTTAGAACGCGCAGATCTAGGATTGGCCGTAACCCACCACTTTTCTTGGGTACGATGAAGTACGGGCTGTAAAACCTGCTCCTCATCTCGGCTGCAGGGACCGGCTTGATTGCATCCTTCACCAGGAGGACAGCAATCTCCTCGCGCAAGACAGGGGCGGACACAGGGCTGACCCTTGTGTAATACACGCCCGTGAACCTGGGAGGGCGTTTCGCGAATTGAATCGCATAACCGAGACTGATCGTGCGCATGAGCCATTGCGACGGGCTGGGCAGCGCTAACCAGGCTGCCAGAGCTTGCGCAAGTAGCACCAACGGCACGATCACTGACGCACCAGCGGTGAGGCAGCAAGGAATGGGAGGGCTCAACCCGGGAGCCATGGGGTCCCGAGGAAGAGCAGGAAGTAAGGAATTCACACTCACCTTTCTCCCAGGGTCCTGAGGGGGGGGGGACGGCAGTGCGAGAGAAGGGAGCCCGTCCTCTAACACACTCCGAGCACGTGGCGAGATGCACCGATCCTGCGAGCTGGAAGGCATAGCGTCCCAAACTGGCAGTGTTCGGGCTGTCACATCCAGAGAAGGGGAAAAAAGCTCTTTGATAATTTGGTGGCTGCTGGCCATGAGGTCAGCAGCCTGGTGTTGAAAAACACCGTTTGATGTTTCGCTCGGCCCTCCACCGAGGAAAGAGCAAGTCCCCTCTGCTCCGGATGCCCCGGCTCAGGGTTGATTCGCGGTCCGTTTACCGGACTTAACAGCGCCCTGGGGCGGGGGCACTGCATGCTCGACGTGGCCGCTTAGCTGGTGAAGCGGAAAGGGGCGGCGGAGCAGGTCTTGAAGCCGCAGGCGGGCACCCTCGGCGAGGAGCAGCCGAGGTGGATGGTTTGGCGGGGAGAGCGGTTTTACGAGCCCGCCGATAGATGACCTCACCCATCGCACTCAACTGCTCTCTCACCGCCGTGAATTCCTGGGTGAACTCACCGACGATGTCGCCGAACAGGCCAGCCTGGGAGATGGGTGTGTTAAGAACACGGACTTCGTCAACATCACGCATCTCGGCCAGGTTTAACCAGAGGTGGCGCTCCTGGACCACTAATGTGGCCATCGTCTTTCCCAGGGCACGCGCAGCCGACTTGGTGGTACGCAAAGCATAGTCAGTTGCGGTACGAAACTCATGCATTAAGCCTGGGTCAGAACCACCCTCGTGCAGCTGAGCCAACGCCTGCGCTTGGTAGCGCTGGTACGTGCAGGGCAGAAGCAGCCTGGCCTGCAGCAGTATAGGCTCTGGCCTCAAGGGATCCAGATAACCTACACGCTTTGGACGGAAGACGAGGCTGACCACGCCAGGAAGAGGAACCACGCGGGCAAAGATTGACCGCAATGGCACGCTCAACCTGACGATTGCTCCATCCTCAAGGGTGGTGAGAGCGGAAGCGCACACAGATCGGGCAGAGAAAAGTGCCCTCCAAAACTGCATGAGCTCACTGTGTACTTCCGGGAAGAAGGGGATGGGAGGCTTAGAAGGCTTTGCCTTCTTCTTAGCCTCCACATAACACCCACCTAGTCGGTCCGGCCGTGGGGCTGGAGGATAAACCATCTCCAGACCCACCGTCGAAGCAGCCCGGGAAAGCACGGCCAACATATCCACTTCTAGATCCGGCGCCTCGCCAACCACCCCGGAGGGAGGGAGCGGGTCCGGATCCTCGTTGGATAGTGAAAGCCCACCCTCTGATGCAGCAATGGGAGGATGGAGCGCTTCTCTCACTCGAAGCTTGGATAGAGCGCGCTGAGGAGCGAGGGGTTCGCAAGCCCGAGGGCGGCGAATTGACCCCCACTGTAACCCTCAGATCTGCCTGCGTGCCAGCCGCTATATTGCGGGGGACAACAGGGGTGGCTCGCCCTTTTGCAAGAGCGAGCCGCGATCTTAGCTGCGCAACAGACATGGCATCGCAGTGATGACATGTACTGCCCGCGAGCACCGCATTCACATGCTGGACCCCCAGACATGCTCGTGTCCATCATCCGGGAACAGGAAACCACCGCATCCAGAAACGCACGGTCAGAACGACATCTTTAAAAAGATGCGTTATTCGACCGTGTTGCTCTTTTAGTGTGTGTGCTGTGATACAAACTGCTCTTGCAGAACCGGACCAGAGAAACGCCCAGGGACGGGAAAATGAACCCAGCTCGACCGCCGCTGCTCGCGTTGTCACTTGCTCTGGGACCAGAAGAAACAGCCTGCAGTAAGTCAGCAGCTTTCTCTTTCTCTCTCTCTATCAAAGTTGGATTAACCAGCAATGACTCTTTCAGTGCTTGTAAGGCTTCTGAAAGTGAAAAGGCTATGGTTTCAGGGCAGAGCTGGCATCTTATACACAGACTGATTGTGATTGCTGCCAGCTGTGCGCGCTGATACTGCCAACTCATTGGCATTTCATTGGCCCGTTTTATTACTCTTCAGATGATTGGCTTTCTGACGAAATCCCCATAGTGGAAGTTTCCACATAGCATTGTTTTTCCCCACCCGCTGGGGAACTACTAACATCATGGTGATGGATTCACCTTAGGAGAATGAAACCCCAGTGTGGTTTGATTCAAGTCAAAACTTTGAGTCAGAGATGGTTATTCCACTCCCCAATACACCGCAGAAACCGCTGGCTAAAAAAACAAGTGAGAAGAGGAAAGGCCTCAAGAGAATAGTGATAGAAATGAGAGTATACTGATGGCAATACAAGAACTCTCTGCTAAACACGATGAATCTTTTAAAAAGATCGCTGTGATTGAATTGACAACCAAATCTACATTTAAGATGCTTAAAAACCTCTCTGCAATGGTTCACCAGCTGATATTGCATGTTTGACAACACAACGAAGCCTTGATGGCCAGTAATAGAGAGGTACAAAGCTTAAAGAAAAAAAATAAGTCCCTGAAGACTTGGTTGTATGAGTGCCGACATTACAGCTGGAGATGGCTGCTGAATCAGAATCAGAATCGGTTTTATTGCCAAGTGTGCTTACACACACAAGGAATTTGTTTTGGCTACAGAAGCTTCCAGTGTACATAAAAGTGACAAGTGACAATACGAAATAAATATGAAAAAGACAACAAACATTAAACAGAGATGCAATCAGCCAAAAAGCTCTGGATGAATTGTATGTACAGATTTGTTATGTGCTATGTACAACTGTGTAGAAAAAGTATTGCACTGTAAATTGTTAAAGGGTGCTGAGTACGAGTGCGTATGAGAAAGTATTGCACGTTTATTTCACAGTAGGGAAATATTTAACTGTTCATGAGGTAGATGGCCTGTGGAAAAAAAACTTTTCCTGTGCAGGATGGATTGGATGACAGCTGAGTAGAACTGTACGAGCAGCTCCTGAGGCAGGTTGAACTTCCTCAGCTGACGAAGTAAATACAGTCTCTGCTGGGCTTTCTTCATAATAGAGTCTATGTGAATGTCCCACTTCAGTTCCTGAGAGATGGTGGTGCCCAGGAACCTGAATGACTCTACTGCAGCCAAAGTGTTGTTTATGATGGTGAGTGGGGGGAGTGCAGGGGAGGTTTCTCCTAAAGTCCACTATTATCTCCACCATTTTGAGCGTGTTCAGCTCCAGGTTATTGCATCTGCACCATAAAGCCAGCCGCTCCACCTCCTGTCTGTATGCAGACTCGTCACTGTTCCGGATGAGGCCGATAACAGTAGTGTCATCCGCAAACTTCAGGAGCTTGATGGAGGGGTCTTTTGCAGTGCAGTCATTGGTGTATAGGGAGAAGAGTAGAGGGGAGAGGACACATCCCTGGGGGGCGCCGGTGCTGATGGTCAACTGTCAGCTGTGATTTTGCCCATTCTGACTAGCTGTTGTCTATCTGTCAGAAAGCTGGTGATCCATTGACAGACAGAGCTAGGAACAGAGAGCTGGGTCAGTTTGTACTCGAGCAATGATGTGACTGGTGTTGAAGGCAGAACTGAAGTCCACGAACAGAATTCTTGCATAGTTCCCAGGTTTGTCTTGATGTTGTAGGGTATAATGCAGTCCCATGTTGAATGCATCATCCACAGACCAGTTTGCTCTATAGGTAAACTGCAGAGCGTCCAGCAAAGGTCCAGTGATGTCTTCAGATATGTAGCACCAGTGTTTCAAATGACTTCATGGCCACAGATGTTAAGGCAACAGGTCTGTAGTCATTGAGTCCTGTGATCTTTGGTTCCTTCGCGATTGGGATGATCGTGGAGCACTTAAAGCAGGATGGAACTTTGCACTGTTCCAGTGATCTGTTGAAGATCTGTGAGAAAATGGAGGCCAGCTGGTCAGCGCAGGTTCTCAGACAGGTTGGTGAGACACTGTCTGGGCCTGGTGCTTTCCTTCTCTTCTGTTTCCTGAAGATCTGACGCACATTATCCTCACTGATTTGAAGTGCAGGGGAAAGAGGGGGATGGCTGGAGGTGTTGCTGGCTGTGTAGAGAGATAGTCACGGTGGGTGTGAGGTGTCTGGTCAGCTGTCTCAAATCTACAATAGAACATATTCAGCTCGTTTGGAAGATGTTTATTGCCGTCAATGCTGGGGAATGGTGTCTTGTAGTTAGTGATGTCTTTCAGGCCTTTCCACACTGATGCAGGGTCGTTGGCAGAAAACTGGTTTTCCAGCTTTTTGGCATAGCTCTTCTTAGCCACACCAATCTCCTTTGTTAGAGTGTTCCTGGCCTGATTGTACAGAACCGTCCCCACTCCTGTAGGCATCCTCTTTGGCCTGACGAAGCTGTCTAAGTTTTGGTGTGAACCATGGTTTATCATTGTTAAATGACAAGTAAGTCTTGGTAGGGATGCATAACTCCTCACAGAAACTGATGTATGATGTTACAGTCTCTGTGAGCTCGTCCAGGTCGGTGGCAGCAGCTTTAAAAACACTCCAGTCAGTGCATTCAAAACAGGCTTGTAAGTCCTGCTCTGTGTCGATGGTCCATCTCTGAACAGTCCTTAATACTGGCTTAGTAGTTTTAAGTTTTTGGCTGTAAGTTGGTAGAAGATGAACCAGGCAGTGGTCGGAGAGTCCTAGAGGTCCTCTGGCGACGGAGCGATATGTATCCTTTATTGTTGTGTAACAATGGTCCAAAATATTATTGTCTCTGGTGGGGCATGTAATATGCTGTTTAAATTTAGGCAGCTCATGTGTGTTTAGCCTGATTAAAGTCACCGAGAATGATTAAAACAGACTGTTGTTCTGTCTCTGTGATCAGATCAGCCAGCTGTTGCAGTGCAGTACTCACGTGTGCTTGTGGTGGAATGTAAACAACGATGAGAATGCACAAGGAAAACTCCCACGGCGAGTAGACTGGCTTACAGTTAATGAAAAGCACTTCCACATCAGGACAGCACATCTTCTTTAACACAGTTACATCCATACACCACCTTCTGTTGATCTGTTGAAGTTGCATGAAGCAAAAGAAAGAGAAGGGGAGGAGATCAAGATGGTAAACAATTGACATCTGTGGGAAAGTTGCTCCCGGTACTCTCCGAACCAAGGTGTTGATATGGCTCATTGACTGGGTCTGGCAAGGGAAGACCAAAAGGCAAGGACTATTATCCTGTTTGCTCTTCGCCATTTCCGAGATGCAATATGGCGAGCTGCCAGAAATTGCAAGTTTCTAGAAGAGAACGGACTGCGCCTTACCGAGCCCCTGTCTCCAGAGGACCATGCGGCGAGGGAAAAGCTCTGGCCTCTTGTCAAAGCAGCAAGGGATGCAGGCAAGAAGGCTTCATATCGTTCTTCATTCGCACTAATTGATGGAAAGAAGCACTTCTTTTTAGAGGTAAGAGTAAACTACTTCTGTGTTTAAATATTGAACACTTAATGCTATATAGAGACATTCGAGGTTCGAACCTCTTAATTCGCACGTTTAGTTGCTAATAATTGCGAGTTTGATTAAACTAATTGTCTTGTTTCATTTGTTTGAACAAAACACTATTTTTGCTATTAGTCCTACCAAAAAATCCATATTTTATATGTTTTCTATTATTATTTTTGTTTTTTGATATCACCAAGTCTTTGAAGGGCTTGTAAGTACAGAATAAATTTTTTTCTGCTATTTATCATTATGTAATATTTTGCTGTTATTATTTTATTTAATTGACCCTAGTATAAATCTTTTTATTTATTTTAATACTTGCCTTTTGTATAGGTTTCATCTCCTTTCTGTAGACCTATCTACCCTTGTTTAAAAAAAAAGAAAAAAAAAATGTGCTGAAGGTTGTTGCCACCTCTCCTTTGATGATCAAGTGTGTAAGGTTTTCTTTTTTTTCTTATTTAAATTTCCAATTGCATAGTTAATTGCATGTAAATGTTCCTTTGTGTTAATGGATCATATGTTTAAGTTTGTTCTGTCTCTTAATGTCAGGGGATTGTGAGATAAAGATAAAAGAAAAGCTATCTTTAATTTAGACTTTAAGGTCCCAGCTTGGCTTCCACCTTGTTTCTAAAAGATGACTCAGATGTATAAAAGGCTTTAAATTTAATTTCTGACTTCTCATGTGCTTCTGGTCTAAAGCTGAATATCTCCAAATGTGAGATGGTCCCTGCTTATAATTTGAATTATGATGTATAGAAGATATCCCTTTTAAATGCACAGTTAAATATTTAGGTATTTATACTACTAAAAATCTTCTATTGAGACAGCACATTTTTTGTGTAGGATCAGCAAATCTAAAAACATTCTTAATTCCTGGCTACAATGGGACCTATCATTATATGGAAGAGTTATATTGGTCCAAGGCAGAGGTTCTTTCTTTTCATTTTGTATATCCGACTTTATCTTTATTTGTTGAGAACAAAGTTGACAAAGAAATGAATACTGTTTTCTTAAAATTTATCTGGAAGAACAAACCTCATAAATTGAAAAACAAAGTTCTTTTAAATAGTAAAGCAGAGGCAGTGTACATTTCTTCGAATTGTTTGACACCATAAATATTTTTTTCATTAAATGGATTAAGATGCCAAACCAATCCAACGTCTATTTGTTTTTTTACGGCTTAGTCCCTTTATTAATCTGGGGTCGCTACAGCGGAATGAACTGCCAACTTTTCCCGCATATGTTTTATGCAGCTGATGCCCTTTCAGCCACAACCTAACACTGGGAAACACCTATACACACATACACTATGGACTATGGATTTAGTTTATTCAATTCACCTATACCGCATGTCTTTGGACTGTGGAGGATTCTTGCTGTGAGGTGATCGTGCTACCCACTGCGCCACCGTGATGCTCACAATCAGACACAAATCTTAATTTTTTTAATTTTCAAAGGTGATTTCAAAATATTATTAATTATATGCCTTGCTTGTTTGATGATGCAGGAATTATTCTTTTGTATGAACTATTTATAACATACCAGTTTCCCTACTCATCCTAAAGAATTTAATAAAGTGCTTATAATAAATATAATAGTGCTTTAATAAAGCAATATCATCCGGTTAAGTTTACCTAGTAAAATGTCACTGTAGATTTAACCCAAGGAGCTCAGTGGATATTCATTCTCTTTTGCTGTTAGAAGGTGTTCGTCTGTTAGATAAAAAAATGTAACAATAGGTTTATGCGTAAAATTTTTCAATTTAAAAGGAAAATTTCTTCTAGAGGAAAGTTTTACAGTAGGTCCTTGGTTGAGAATATAGACTGAAATACAACCTGGCTTTTACCTGGGAAATATTGCATTTCTTACAAGGTAAAAGAAATACATTTTAAAATTTTACATAAAATGTATCTGGCAAATTCTAGTATTTCTAAATTTTTGAACATTGACAGCTCCTGTTCTTTTCAGATTTCTGAAATATTATACAGATGTATTAATAAAGATCCTTGATTTAATCTGCTTTCCTTGTGGTTATTTGCTTAAGCTACGTTGTAATTTCATTCATTTATTAAATTTTGTTTGTTTAATTTAGAAATTTTATTTTATTTTTATTTTCTGTGTTATTTTACCATGACAAAACAAGTTGTTTAGCAGTAAACTATACTTTCTGACCTTCTGGATCTGATGGATCACTATTTATACTGTAAAGTGTGGGCTCTATCTTGAATCATGACGGGAAAAAAACAGGTGATTATCATCTAGCAGTTACTAATTCTTTTTACGGGTATGAAATAATACTTAGGCTAACATTAGTTTTGTCTTTCTATTTCCATTTCGATCTCGTTTAACTTTAGTTGAACTTGATTTAAAGGGCATCTCTGACATTTTACAGTTTCTGCATGTTATTGAGATAATACTGAATTTGCTGTTTCAAAAATAATAATGTTCTAGAAACTAGGGCTGGGCAATAACATTCTTCTTAGAGTCATGACTAATCTATGCGAGTGTGCGCGTGCAGAACAGACACACATGCTTAAAGATAGAATACACATTATAATTTAATAAGGATAATTTAATGTCATCTATCTAGTTTTTGGGGTTATTCAACAGGACCAGTAAACAACTGGCAATCATCTTGTAAAAGGATACTGTCCGTTAATTTTTATTTTTTTTGACTTGCACTTAAAGGGATAGTTAAAGGGGCAGTTACCCAAAAATGAAAATGCACCCACTACCTACACTCTTCACTTGTTTCAAGCTTGTTTAAGTTTTCATTCTTTCTGTTAAACACAAAGATATTTTGAAGAAAACGTTTTATGTTTAAAAGAGAAAGAAACATAAACAGGTCTGACATGAGTGAAGGGTGAGAAAATCATGACACAATTTTCCAATTTGGGTGAAATATGTATGTGTCTTCTTTACCTCAGAGCTAAAATCATTCAGATTGTATAGGTAGCAGTAAGTTAGTTATCTAAGAAATAATCCAAAATAACCACAAGGCAACATTCTATTTACCAATATATATACTCTATAACATACTGGAATGTCTTTATAGCAGCAAAAAATAACCTAAAGCAATGTTCACTTAACATTTTTTTTGTTATTTAAAAAAATAATTAAATAGAAACTTGTAAATAATACAATTTTAGTTATTTAAAAACAATATATATAGCCTATAACAAAGACCATTATATATATTTTTTATTTAGTAAATGTTTGATTTTATTAAATAAATGTATTTTCTGTTTACTTAAATTATATTCAGGCTACCAAAAACTGAAAAGTGCCTGCCCGTGGCCTACCAGAAATTTACTGTAAATCATACATTGATTTATTTTTTTTTTTTAAATCAGGGATTTTTTAAAAAGGCTCGATTTTCAAGATTTAAAAATCTTGAACCATAATCATATTTACAATCTCCACATTGCTACTTGTCACGGCACTCATTTTCACGCATGTTATTCTGACTTGAGGTGGCAATGGCAAAACCCAACCCGAGTCTGTTCACATATTGCATCTAAAAGCAGGTGAAAAGTGTGAGCTCATGGTTTCCTTGACCAATTTCAATGTGCTTCTCGCTCACGCTCCCCTGCCGTCTCTTGTAACTAGGCGACCATCAACCGTTTTCTCAGAGGATGACAAAAGGTCAAACCATTGCTCCGGTTCCGATACAAGTTTTTATGTATGAAGAAAAAGAAAAAGCACAGCAGTGTTTGGGTGCTCTGTCTTTGTCTGATGTAATTAGTTTGCCATTAATACCAAAATGTGTATATTCCATACAAAGTGTGAAGCATAAATAGCTGTGCGTACTATTTGCACATGCAAGCCGTGCGCCTTGATTGGAAATAACCCTAAGCTTCCTTCCAAGGCGCACACTCTATAGCACTTCATACCAAATTTTTTTATCATTACTGATAATCGTGTTAGGCCAATAAATACTGAATAAATACCATTTATAGGCCCAGCCCTAGTTGATTGTTAATTAATGATAATAAACCCTTTTCTAAAAATAACATTTTTCATATTTTACAAATGTTATTTCTATCCCTATGAACATAACAAATACCAGCAATCCATTATAATAGAAATTATTTTTTGTGCTTGGCATAGCTTAGATTAACTTATGTAGACTAGACTGTATGAAGGATCGCTAAATTTTCAGTCCAAACATATTAAACTAGCTGTTTATAGCAAAGTAATAAAAACAGCTTACACACCGTTTTTCAATTATCCTTATATTGTTGCACGTTTTAAAAAATAAGTGCTTATAATTATTTTAGCAGTTTTTACAGTGCAGATACAGGAGTCAAAAGAGAAGTTTAGGGGGTGTGGTTGATTTGAGTGTTTGGTTGGAACTTTAATTCCGCAGCTCCACCTCCAGCTTCACCACTAGAGGTTTGCATTCAAAGCATTCAATGGCAGAATTTTTTTAACAGTCTATGGTGCAAAGGCTGCGCCAAACTATCTGCGCACACTAGATGCAGAAGTATAAATCAGCCTATATTCTGGCAGAAAATATGATTGTCCTGACCTGAGCTGATAAATGGATCAGTCACTTGCATATTTTTTCCATCCAATTTGACATTAAAGTCATTTGTTTTGGCAGATTACTATCAAACTTCATCGCACCTAGACATCTGCACCTTATCTTCTGACCCTTAAGCAGCAATTTTGTTTAATAGTCGTTTAAAAAAAGGATTCAACAGTTGCTGTTGATAAATATTTATTTAAATCTAAAATGTTTGTCTCAACTTCATTTTGCAAATTTAATAATGATTCTCTCAGCAACATAATATTGATACTGCTTGCTTGAAAGCTTAACTGAGGCACTACTTAAAGAAACTAGGTGCTGTACACAGTAGAAAACCACCTAAATGAGCCGTACAGAATCATGTCCTGTAGTGGAAACGCACCTAAATAGGCCTATGCTTATAGCTGAAATAGTGAGTATTCTGTAAAACTGCTTGACCTAAAATTTGTTTTCAATAACATTTCAAACAAATACCAACGCATATAAACAATCACAAAAAAATCAAGAAATATAAAGCAATAACACAATTTTAATACTAAATGTTTTCCAATTAAGAAGGAACTGAGAAAATCAACATTACAAACGGAGCTAGGATAGACACTCACCTGTTGTTTATTGATGGTCTCATTTTAGCCACGGTGGAGGCGGCCATGGGCATCCCAAGTGAACCATTTGAAAGAAAGCTAGGAAAAGGCTCCTCCTCAATGTTTTGGGTGTTCTCCATATCTTTATTACTCACTGACACGGGGGCTTCGCCACATAAAGAGAGACCAAATAAGTAAATAAATAAATAAATAAATAAATAAATAAACTCAGGCCTACAAAGTGAACCGGCCACATAACAAAACAAAATATACAAGAAAAGAGCTGTTTAGTACAAACAACGTTACTTTACATTAAATGCTGCGCAATGAACACTAGCAGAATTAAAGTTGAGATACACTTTATCCGTCTACATTTAAGGAAAAAAACAACAATCGTGCCATAAAGTAACTTTAAAACGTCATTTCAACAGAAACGACCTTTTTATCAGTGCTAAGACGTGCTTCTTTGGCAAGTCGTGTGCTGATCGCGAAAACTTACCATGCGAATAAAAGCAGCACCTAACGTTACCACTTTGAACGTATTTCGATAAACAACTTCACACAATCACAGCGCCGAAACCCCAATCAATATCAAGACATGTTGCAGTTAAAATCGCCACTCGGATTAACTTGAAGTGTTTAAGAGGCGTAAACTTAAAGTGAAGCCATTACAGTAGAATCCCGCCTCTAGGTTTCTTTTTGCAGGGGCAGGTCCTTGAAATAACGAATAATTTCATTGGAGGATGACATCTCTTCTTCTTCTTTCTTCTTTTATTTTACTGACGGGCTGGTGTCACACGAACATGCCGCCACCTACAGTTCCTATTTATATACCATTGTGCTTATCTAAATTTCTCCTTTTTTATTATTGCCCAATAAACAGTGTATACAATATAAGCATATACATACAACAACAAATAGCCAAAATAATGATCTTTTACAATTAAGAAAAATACTAAAAACAAAGAAAAAAGAGATAAACGGCAGGGGGTGTAAAAATACATTTTGAAAAAGCAAAAATTACTCATTAAACATAGGAAAAGAGCAGCAAACAGATTAAGTTTTTAGAGCTTTTTGTTATCAGACAATTGGATCAATGAAAGGTATTGTTTAAATTCGTTCAGAAAAACTACAGACATAGGTCTGGAGTTTGAAAATTTTGACTTATGAGTGTGAAATTTAGCAAGCAGCAAAACTATGTTCACCACATACAACTGTTTACTTAAGTTGTTCATACTCAACAAAGACCGACACTACATCCTTCCAACATTCATTATAAATTGTACTTGTAATAAAATACAATATACTTTTCCTAAATGTTTTTCTAAATGGACAGTTCTAAAAAAAAAAAGATGAGCATGGGTTTCAAAACAAAAAGAACAGTTGGAGGAGATATCACTTTTATATTTTTTCCATAATGATTGGCTAAATAGAATATATGAATTATTTGTAAGAAATCTCTTTTTCTTTATACTTTCATACCTTTTTCCAACAAATGTTATCCACTGCATTATTCCAATAAGCAGTCAAACTTATTGTGGTAGACTTATAATATTCTGCTGAAATAATGAACAGATTATCCTATTATTATTATTATTATTACAGGGAGAAGCAAAACATAACCTTGCAACAAAGAAATCCACCAAATTAAGCAAGATTTGTGATAAAGTGAGAGTACCTCTCAATAGAGAAACAAGACCGAATGGGATAGATCCCATAACTGGGCCATTCTTTAACTACGGGCACTTTTAGCCTTGTGAAGTTGAGTAAAAAAAACTTGTTCAAAAGCAACGTAAGTAGTCTCATAAGTTTAAAAAAAAATTGTCTAGTTTTAAGATCTGTAAGAGGACAAACTTAGATAAAAAGAAAAATTGTTAAAATAAAAAGTATTACACATCTACAGGGGTTAGACAATGAAACTGAAGGGCCTGGTTTTAGAGCACAATAATTCATTAGTGGGGCGGTGTAGTGGCGCAGTGGTTAGCGCTGGAGGTCGCTGGTTCGAGCCTCGGCTGGGTCAGTTGGCATTTCTGTGTGCAGTTTGCATGTTCTCCCCGTGTTGGCGTTGGTTTCCTCCAGGTGCTCCGGTTTTCCCCACAGTCCAAACACATGTGGTATAGGGGAATTAGGTAGGCTAAATTGTCCGTAGTGTATGTGTGAATGAGAGTGTAAGGGTGTTTCTCAGTGGTGGGTTGCAGCTGGAAGGGCATCCACTGCATAAAACATATGCTGGATGGTTGGTGGTTCATTCCGCTGTGGCGACCCCTGATGAATAAAAGGACTAAGCTGAAAAGAAAATGAATTAATAAATAATACATTGGTATGGTGTTGGGCCTCCTTTTGCAGACAATATACCCTATATATATATAACAGTTATATATGCCAATATATCAGTTCAACTCAGGAATGACAGACAGGAGTCATGCACAGTGGCCAGAGGGATTTTGAGCCGTTCTTCTGCTGCTCAGATTTAACCATGAAACCTCCAACACTAAATTGGCCAGTGTTTCAGTTTCATTGTCCAACCCCTTTACTTTCGCAATCCATATAAATTGTGTTTTGTAAGCATAAATGTCATTTCCACTACATGCTGTCTTTTCCACTACAGAGGGCAGTGTGGTGGAAATGACAGTGGTGGAAATGACATTTCTACAGTTTATTGTGAAAAAATTAAAGATAGCTTCACCGATTAGCTTTGAATTGTTACTAGCATTTCATCTATACAAAATACTCTTATTTACCTTATGTTTGTTTGGTTTTTAAAAACATCTTTGAAGGTACAGCATGTTTGGAAATGACGTAGAATAAATATATCAAGCCTTACCAAGCAATATTTACCTTGATTTTTCTTCATGTTGTTGATGAAAAAATTTGAATTCCCTCCATCTTGAACATGTGCTCTGATGTCACTATTAATTTTTATAGAAACCACCTAAACAATCTTTCACACAAACTTTTAAAAGTGCAATTATTATTGTACAAATTAATATGGATAATAGTCTTACATTAATAACTATAAAATATTTCACTAGTGCTTAAATAATATACATTAATAGTTACCAGATAAATAATATTTGAAAATGTAAAGGCAAAAACAGTGATAGAAAGGTAATAAAAAAAATTTTAAAGAAAGTTTTATTATTAGTTTGACAAAGAAAATGTTGAAAATGTTCTAAAAATTTGGTCACATTTTATTTTGATGGTCCGTTTGTTGAATTTAAGTTGAATTTAATCTTGAATGTGTAACTTAAAGTGCTAAAATCCAAAAATCTGAGACCACCTTTTTCACGTGTTCATTACAACTGACTTTATAATATATTGAATTGAACGCTTTCATAAAAATTCAAAGAGTATTCGATCAATATTTTTTCCTAATTTAGGATCCAGAGCAATAGGTTGAACAACATAAATAAGCCTTGAAAGGCCTTCTGCCTTGGTGAGGAGCACCCTACCTGTCAACGTCAAATCCCTTTGCTACTGATTAAATATTGTCTGTTGTTTCATCAATAAGGGCTTGGTAATAAGAAATACATGTTTCTTTTTGATCCTTAATAACAAAAGATTTTAGATAACAAATCTTATCTTTCACTGGGATATTGTGAACAAAGGATTCACTACATTCTTTTATAAAAAAAAAAAAAATCAAACATTTGAATATTTAAATACAAACCTAAAGCTTTAGAAAATGAATCCATAATATTTATTGCAAGTAGAATCTGCCTATCGTTTGAAAGACAAAGGGTTGCTTCATCAGCGAGCTGGCATATGACCACCTCTCTCTCAGCAATAGTTATACCTTTTAAATTGACATGTACACAAAGAATTTGAGCTGCGAGAAGAAAAAGGTAAGGGAAAATAGGGCAGCCTTGTCTAATGCCCCTCATTAATTCAAAACGACGAGTTGTGCCATTTTTTTAAATAACTGAACTACTACCATTTATATATAAGGTTTAATTAGCAGTGTAAAAATAATTTCCAAATCCAAATTTATGACACTAAAAAATAAATTCATGTTCCAATGTGTCGAATGCTTTATAGAAATATAAAAAGAAAAGAAAAAAATCATCATTAATCAGATTTGAATAATCTAAAATATCAAAGATTAGACAAATATTATAGAAATATGCCTGCTACCAAGAAAACCAACACTAAATCTTTTTTTTTTGTTTGGGAATGAGGGATATTATTCCTTGAGATAAACTAGGGGGAAGATCAAAGGATACTTTCAATAAAAACGTTGGGAGATTTGTTACAATTAAGATGCTTAATAGCATCAGCCACTTCTTCTAAGACTATTTTTTGATCACACCATTCTCTTTCCGATTCACTGATTTTATTAATATCTTTAAGAGAATCAAGAAAAGAGGTAGCAAAATCATTGCAGTAAAGTTTGATTTGTAAAGATTAGCATAAAAGTTACAACAAAACTGAGAAATGATAAGTGGATCATTTGTAATCAAACCATTTATATTAAGATGGTGAATTTATTTTACCTCTCTGTCTTTCAAGGTTAAAAAAGAATGCTAAATTCTGTTCCCTTTGTTCCAACCACTTAATTCTAGGCCTGACAAATGCACCTTCTGCTTTATGTTTATATATATCATCCAGCTTACACTTTAAATCACTTAGTCTTAAAGCATTAAAACATTTTCCTCAGGTAAAAGTCTATTGGGTAAAATCATGGAAAGAAAAGTGATCTCATACAATATGCTCCTCCAAGACTCTATTACGTTTAGACAAACAAATGCCATAAGACCTTAAATATTTGCCCACTTCATATTTTTGAAGTTGCCAATACTTTTTAAAAGTACCTTTCTTTTGAGTCAAATCCCAATGAAAAGATATTATTTTTATATTTTCCAATTTGACTGCTTCATGTTTAGATAAGATACATTCATTTTCCAAAAGGAACTATGACGTGGTGTCCCAAAAGGGGAAAATCTAACATTCATACAAATTACTAGAGAGAGTAACCTGAATGTCTGCCAAAACATTCTCTTTCAGAATGCCTCCAGAAATATAAAATAAAAAAATCCTCCTCAAATTTCAGTCAAATAAAATTTTTGCATAAAAGTTTTGAAATCTGTATTAAATGAACCCATATGCTTTGGAGGACATCTATCAATACAATCATTTAAGGTAATATTAAAGTCCCCTCCAATTAGGTAAAATGCCTGTGGATGTTCATGAAACCAGAGCAAAATTCTTTCTTCTAAACACTCAAAAGGTTTTAGTTTTCAGTGTTAATGTTGTAGCCATAAATATTAATCAAAATAAAAATGTAATTATTTTGAGTGTACAATGTCAATTGTATCAGAGAGCCGTAGTGATTCTTCTGTTTGACAAATATTCACGGAAACAAGGCTTTTCCAGTTTAATCATACAATATTCCACTTTACATATCTTGCTTTCCATTTCTTTGGTATTGGTAAAAGCAATGTTAATTTTCTTTTTCAACTCCTCAATTCTCTTAGTATTGCCACTTATACATTTTTCGATATTATCAGATCTATCATTATTGAGCTGTGGGGCAGCCATTTTAACAGACCTAATGGCCTTTTTTGCTGCAGGTGATTCACTCTGATTTACAGGTAACGCTGGGAATTCCTTCTCACTTAGTATCATAACTTCCATGATTTCACCTTCAAACCCACACTGACTGTAATCATGATTACTGCTGTGTTGCATTTTGTCAGTATGAGTATCTTGATGAAATTAAGGGTTTAAATTATGATTTAATTTTCTATTAGACATTCTCAAGTTTCAGAATGATGATGGAAAATGAAAAGTCATAAATCAAAATTTTTAAAGAATCTGGGCCAACTTATTCAAATTTTGTGATGAAGAGCTCGGGAAACACGTCAACTCATGCAGCCATCTTGGCTCGTTAAATTTTCTTAGATATCTCTTTCAGGAGTCAGTTGTCAGCTGGCGCTGCATGTTTAGCTCCTCCTGCTTCCAAACTTTAATACAATTAATTTAAATTATTTACTATATTCTTTCGCTCAGTCTTGTGTTAATAATAATAATAAATATTCTATTAATTTCCTTAATTTTCTTTGTGTATATTTCCTGCAATCAAATATAACATGTTCTACCGTTTGTCTAACTCTACCATGGTTACATAAATCGTTTTCTTCAACTCCCACTAATGCCAATGCTAAATTTAATCAAGTGCAGGGGTCGGGAACCTTTAATCAGCATAGAGCCATTTCTAATTTTTTTGGCAAATGCATTTTTATAAAGAGCCACTGGGTCGCGCGGTGGTGCAGTGGGTAGCGATGTCGCCTCACAGCAAGAAGGTCGCTAGTTCGAGTCCCGGCTGGGCCTGTTGGCACTTCTGTGTGGAGTTTGCATGTTCTCCCCGTGTTGGCGTGGGTTTCCTCCGGGTGCACCGATTTCCCCCACAAGTCCAAAGACATGCGCTATAGGTGAATCAAATTCCTGCATAAAGTATTGCAGTCCTGGATAGAAAAATAATGCACGTAAATCAAAATATTGACATCACGTGTAAAATTATAACGCGCAAAAGCGAAAACTAAACGCAGAATAAGAAACAATGAGGTCGTGTACCAAAAGATAATGAGCGTACATCAAAAATGAAGACGCGTTTAGACAAAATCTGTTTTTCTGCTCATATTTGAATGTTTTGTGCGCTTACAGTCTTTTTCCCTTCGCTCTTGCTCCCACATTCTGCGCTTGTGTTTCAAAAACATGCAATGCCAGTTTAATTTAAATCACGGGCGGGTTTCAGCGTCCTCATTGGTCCACTAGTCAATATTGACAGATGCTCCTCTAGCCAATCAGACTAAGGGGGAGTTAACGTCACTCCAATGCAACTCATGGCTGCTCAGTGTGACAGGCGGAGATGTGTTTGTTTACAGGAGTTTCAGATAATACAGTGATCGCAGGGGATTCATATAAATATATATAACTTCATACACCTATCCGTGGTTCCGGGGAATTTATACCAAAATAAACATTTATACTGTGATCGCAGGGTCGATCTACTGGCTGTGTCATAATATATTCATTCATTCATTCATTTTCATTTCGGCTTAGTCCCTTTATTAATCTGGGGTCGCCACAGCGGAATGAACCGCCAACTTATCCAGCATATGTTTTACGTAGCGGATGCTCTTCCAGCTGCAACCCATCTCTGGGAAAAATCCATACACACCCATTCACACCCATACACTACGGACAATTTAGTCTACCCAATTCACCTGTACCGCATGTCTTTGGACTTGTGGGGGAAACCGGAGCACCCGGAGGAAACCCACGCCAACACAGGGAGAACATGCAAACTCCACACAGAAACGCCAACTGACCCAGCCGAGGCTCGAACCAGAGACCTTCTTGCTGTGAGGCGAACGTGCTACCCACTGCGCCACTGTGAGGCCTGTTGCAAATTTATTAAAAATAAAAAACCTGAAAAGTCACATGTACATAAGTATTCACAGCTTTTGCTCAATACTTTGTTGATGCACCTTTGGCAGCAATTACGGCTTCAAGTCTTTTTGAATATGATGCCATAAGCTTGGCACACCTGTCTTTGGGAATTTTTGCCCATTCTTCTTTGCAGTACCTCTCAAGCTCTATCAGGTTAGATGGGAAGCGACAGGTGTACAGCCATTTTCTCTCCAGAGATGTTCAATAGGATTTAGGTCTGGGCTCTGGCTGGGCCACTCAAGGACATTCACCAAGTCACTCAACTGATATTTTGGCGGTGTGCTTTGGGTCATTGTCCTGCTGGAAGATGAATGGTCACCCCAGTCTGAGGTCAAGAGCACTCTGAAGCAGGTTTTCATTCAGGATGTCTCTGTACATTTTTGCATTCATTTTTCCCTCTATCCTGATTAGTCTTCCAGTTCCTGCTGCTGAAAAACATCCCCACAGCATGATGCTGCCACCACAATGCTTCACTGTAGTGATGGTATTAGCCTGGTGATGAGTGGTGCCTGGTTTTCTCCAAACATAATGCCTGGCATTTACTCCATTCAGACTAGAGAATTTAGTTTTTTATGGTCTGAGAGTCCTTTAGATGCCTTTTGGCAAATTCCAGGCGGGCTGCTTTGTGCCGTTTACTAAGGAGTGGCTTCCGTCTGGCCACTCTACCATACAGGCCTGATTGGTGAATTGCTGCACAGATGGTTGTCCTTCTGTAATGTTCTCCTCTCTCCACAGAAGAACGCTGGAGCTCAGACAGAGTGACCATCAGGTTATTGATCACCTCCCTGACTAAGGCCCTTCTCCTTCGATCACTCAGCTTAGATGGCCGGCCAGCTCTAGGAAGAGTCCTGGTGGTTCCTAACATCTTCCACTTACGAATGATGGAGGCCACTGTGCTCATTGGAACTTTCAGAGCAGCAGAAACTTTTCTCTGCATTTCCACCTGCAGCACTGAGACTGAGAATGATTATGTGCTGAAGGCTCCACATCCTGTTTTTAAGGACTGATATTTCATTCCATCTCATTTTTTAAGCAAAGATACTGATGCCAAATTGTACACTTACCCTATTAGATCATGTGCCAGGGCGCAGAGCATATTTTTCCAAACTTAAAATAGTAAAACTGGATTCCCACACGCCCTTAATGCTTTTGCTCCATGCGCTTTAGACTCTGCGCCTAGATCGATAAAATAGAGCCCTTTATGTGTGTTTCATAATTTCCATTCATACTCCAAGCATTGATGACCTTCTTAATCCATTTTCTGTTCAAATCTCAAGCCAAGGAAAATGACTGAGAAAGCATCAATCTGAAGCCCCATTTTGATGATGTCATCATGTAGACTTCTTACAAAGTATTTTACAGTATTTTAAAATACAAAAATACAAGAGACTAAAGTATTTTGATACAAAATATTAATAAATTTTTATAACAAATATGCAATAAATATGTAAAGTATATAAAACACATCACTAAAGTGATTAAGAAAAAACCTTGTCTCTCAGCGAAAGCGATATAGCTTTCTGTTTCCATCTGCTGAAACAACCAACATTTCTGGCATGCAGGCTGGGCAGGTGAAACGTGCACTACAGCAGAGCTGGTCTTCCTCAAATGGAGTATATGTGTATTCTAAAAAGCTGCGCTGTAGTGTATCGCCATTGATTTGTCCAGTCTGGAAGAGATGTCAAATTAATTAAATACAATATGTGATGTCTGTTTATGGAAATAAATCTTATATTATGCTAAAACAAACCTGTATTTCTTAAAAGTTTTTTTTAATCACAATTTGCTTAATAGCAAACGATTTTCAAAGTGCTCATGCTATAATTCTTTCATTAAAATTACAGGAAAGCTGATTTAACGGTTGCCTATAAGCATAAAAAACAGCAGCACACTGCTCTATTTAAGTCACCAAAAAAAGGCAGTGCGGTGCACCTCACATTTTCATATCTACAGGATTTGTTTTGTCTGGTTAGAGTCTTACTTTTTCTCCAGCAGCTTTGCAAAGGCTTGCCTGGAGAATCCTGGAGAGATGAGAGTTCCTGAAAGGAGGAACAATATAATAATATAATCAGTTGGCATTTCTGTGTGGAGTTTGCATGTTCTCCCCGTGTTTGCGTGGGTTTCCTCCGGGTGCTCCGGTTTCCCCCACAAGCCCAAAGACATGCAGTATAGGTGAATTGGGTAGGCTAAATTGTCCGTAGAGTATGTGTGTGAATGAGTGTGTGTGGATGTTTCCCAGTGATGGGTTGCAGCTGGAAGGGCATCCGCTGCGTAAAACATATGCTGGATAAGTTGGCGGTTCATTCCACTGTGGCGACCCCAGATTAATAAAGGGACTAAGCCAAAAAGAAAATGAATGAATCAATTTGCAATAATTTCAAAAAATCTTTTTTTACATTGTCAATATGGGGTATTGTGTGTAGAATTTTGAGGAAATAAATGAATTTAATCAATTTTGGAATAAGGCTGTAACATAAACAAATGTGGAAAAAGTGAAGCGCTATGAATACTTTCCGGATGCACTATATGTCTGTTCAGGCCTTCAATGGTGTACCCCTTTCTTCTATTAACCATTCCACTGACTCTATCAGACTCATTACATCGGGTAATCATTTTGAAAATATTACGTTTTTTTTAACATACCCTGTCACTCCTGTGGTCCTCGGAAATCCCTGGTTGATGCTTCACAATCCGCATATTGATTGGAAGAGTAACTCTGTTATTTCTTGGAGTGAGAGTTGTCATTCGTCTTGTCTTTTGTCCGCTCGTTATAACGTTTCTAGTTCTGTTTTTCAGAATGAGAGCATGGATTTATCTAACGTGCCACCAGAGTACTCGGACTTGAAGAGAGTGTTCAGTAAGTCTCCAGCTGCTTCTCTACCTCCTCACCTCCTGACTGTGCTTTAGAATGAAACTTGATTATGTTGAATGAAAGTCTGAATATATGGAATGAAACTTTATTATGTTGAATGAAAGTCTGAATATATGAAATTAAACTTGAATATATGGAATGAAAGTCTGAACATATGGAATGAAACTTGATTATGTTGAATGAAAGTCTGAATATATGGAATGAAACTTGAATATATGGAATGAAAGTCTGAATATATGGAATGAAACTTGAATATATGGAATGAAAGTCTGAATATATGGAATGAAACTTGAATATATGAAATATATTAATATATGAAATGCAATTCAATTGTCATCAGCGCCATCTTATGTTATTCATTTTATACTATTTGAACAATGAGTGAATTTAGTTGCTGCAATTTTGAGCAATAACGATTTAATTAACACCTTGGCCAATGCATGCACGGGCCAAAATTCTGGCAACCACACACAACATCGTTCCACCGATGATGAAATTCATTCACTTTTTCATTACGTACGAGTAAATGCGATGAACTTCACAGAACAGGACTTTCATCAAACAAATATTATGCCTTCATATACAGTCATGCCTTCTATGTCACAAACTACAACGACTGCTATGTATAATTTTCGTCCCTTCACAAAAAAAGAGGCCTAGACATAAGAGTTAAGAACAGAATAAATTAGAGTATTTCAGAAGACAGTTTTATTTCAGTCATGATCATGAACCCAATATTCAGAATTCAGCGATACGTATGATTTCAGAAATAGACAGTTGTGAATCGTTACGTTTGAAAAATGTTTAAAGCTTAAATTTTATTAATAATAATATTTTTGTTATAATAATAATAATAATAATAATAATAATAATAATAATAATAATAATATTAATAATAATAAAAATAATGATGACGATTATTATTATTATTATTAATAATAATGATAATAATCATAATAACCTAATTTTCCTTATTGTAAGGTTTCAGGCACTAGGCAGTTTACATCCAATGGCTCAGTCTTTTACCAAAGAGGTTATTCTTCAGCCAGACCATATATCCACACATGTGCCAAGAAAGCTTGGCTTTTTGAAAATGGACACATAAAATCTGCCTTGGAATTTAGGTGTGACTGGGATGCCGACAAAGTTATGCAGGCAATAGCAGTGGCCTTCCAGCCACTTGTGGAGGGATGCAGGTAAATGATAACTGTTTTTAATTGCGTTTGTTCCTTATTTTATATTAATAACTTATGTTACTTATTATTTAGCGTGTTTGTGTTTTGAGAAATATTCGTTGTTGTAATATGAAATAAAATACACAAATTACACACAAAATATTGACATTTGTCAATACATTATGGTTTTAAATATCTCATTCCATTAAAGTTATATTCATTTAACTGAATTTGCATGAACTGAACGACTGATATACTGACAGAATGTAAGTTTGTATGCTTCGACAGTGCATTGAAACAAAATGCTTTCCATGTACTGTTGTGTAGTCTTAAAGATTGCAAAAAAGTTTCATGTGTGCTTTTTATTTCAGATTACAAATATTGATGCCATGCCACAACAAATTAGTGGAACCATTCCTGACTTCTAAACAGACTTTAGGTGGAGACCTTCTACAAAAACGTTTTCATCAGAAGTCCATTTATGTCAGGCCTGACAATGTCATACTTAGCGAAGAGAAAGAATCTATAAGTAATGCTGAAGACTTCAAGAAATGTACAGTATTTTCAAAAGTCTTAGGGACCCTGGTAACCTCCAAAATGTTTTTTTTTCTTTCCAAAAATAAGCCAATTATTAAGATATTTTGCTGTGTTGCCTATACGAAATTCCAGTTCATATTTCCAAACATTTCTTTTGACATTACATGTAATAATTCAATGAGTTTTTTTTATGCAAAAGCTGTTGAAATTCTAAGGTTGGTCACAGCATTTAAAAAAAAAAAAGACTTATTTAATAGAAATGAATTGTTACTTTACATCTAATCATAACATTATTGAATAAGTATTTTCATAGTACTGCAGCATAACGGGGTTCTTCTAATGGCATATTAGAGATGTTGCCACAGTTCTTCTGAATTTAGTCTGTAACTGTTTCTTCTTTTTCTACATTCTAAAAAGGTAAAAAAGAATGTTTGGAAATGTAAACGATACATTTACTTACTAAATAATACTATATTCCTTTAAAAAAGACTTACAAAAGCAAAATATTAAGATCCAATCAGCTTAAACATTTGTTTTGTTGTAACAACAAAAAGTTTTGTTGTTAGTCTACTGTATTGGAAGGATGAATTTATTAAAATTATCACTATAAAGCTATACATTTGCTTCATTTGACAGTCATGCTCTGATGGTGACAGTAACCACACAAACAGGAATGATTTCATAGAAGCACTGGACCAATTTCTAGTACAATTATTTTTGTTGGAATAGTCACTTGACAGTAGACTATTTACAGATGTAAAATGGATCATTCAAGTTATTATTCTATCTAAGATGTTATTTTTACTGTAACAATGCTGCTATTTGTTAACTTCCTATATATGTACAGGATATGCCTTAATGACCATCATAACATAATAATATAATGACTTTTTAGTACATACCTTGGCCTGTTTGAGGAAGAATACCTCTCTGAGAATGCTGATCTCCAGGAAGCCATTTCAAAGTCCTTAGAATCCAGCTCAAATCAGAGGTCGGCATAAGATATTATTTAAAAATAAAATAAAATAGTTTTACTTATAATGAACCATAACTTACTTTTCTAGGCTAGTAGCAATAAACAGGCTGCCACATAAACAGAAATGTATTTATGTATGCACAATTCTTTTTTTAATCTGATATTTTTTACCCTTGATTATTTATATATATATATATATATATATATATATAT
>CAIGQW010055764.1:6144938-6162191 GCA_903798125.1 Danio choprae | reverse complement strand
GCCAGATCACGGCAATCTCAATTGCCCATGGGGCGCAGAGTCCATGTTTCCTGTCAGAAATTATGTTTGAGTGTCTTCAAAAGGGCCCTGACAATGTGAAGGTCAAATCTGAAGATATTACTGATGAAGAAACAAGGTCACAGTTGTAGTCGGTAGGCATATTTTCCTTTAATTGTATTATTTGTTGATACTAATTATTCTTTTTGTGGGCACTCATTGACATTAAAGTTAATTTTTTTATGATAATTTTCATTCAAAACCTTTATTTTTCTTTTATATTTTTAGACCTTACAGGCCGAGACTGAATGGCAACAACAAAATACAGTGGCACAGGCAACCAGCTTAATCAGTCTTGCTGGTCACAATGTTCGCATAACACTGGAAAACAAGCAAGAGACTGCTTTGGACCTGGCTCACTGGTATGTCCTTCAGCGGACCCATGCATAATTTGAAAGGTATGTTTATATCTGAACACATAATGTAATTATTTTTGTCCAGGAAAACATGACTGTAAAATGTAAAAAATGCAAGAGATAAAAGAAAATCATATCCAAAAAATGTATTTTAAGTTGCTAACGAAGTGTTACTACATTATAAGAAAATGTAATGATTGGCCTCCACTTTCATGTTATAGTGCAGCAGTACAAGTGAGAGAATAAATAATGTAGAATTCATTGTGAAACCTTATCTAATTAAACATGAAAAATACTAGTGCAAAATGTTTCAAAAATGATAAACACATTACGTGTTTACTTTTTATTAGGTTTATAGATGGCTTAATGTCTCTGGATGTCCTAGATACTCTCCAAAGATATCCTGTTCAGTCAAAGTGCCTTTTTGTAAAGACTGAAAGTGTCACGGTCACAGAAGGCAGAGACGAAAGGGTGTGTTTACACAGTGTTTATTCAAACACAAAGCACATCTTCGCACCGTAGTGCTAGCAGGCAGTTCAATGCAAACAGTAAACGAAGGAATAGTCACTTCCCTGGCAGGCGAGCAAACTGGTAACAGGAGTTAACGTCGTTGACAGGAAAGTTCATAGAAGATTTGGCAGATGATCAGGATGAGCACAAGGATAGTTCGACCATGAGAATATGATTCCAGCCGACGAGTGAACAGGATGGGTATGTATATATAGTGTGTGTGTGATGGCTGGAGCAGGTGAGTGTTGTTAGTGCGCAGCTGATTGTGATCAGTAATCAGGTGACTGAGTGCGGTGTGTAGTGGATGGAGAG
This sequence comes from Danio choprae, assembly GCA_903798125.1. Classification (NCBI taxonomy): domain Eukaryota; kingdom Metazoa; phylum Chordata; class Actinopteri; order Cypriniformes; family Danionidae; genus Danio; species Danio choprae. The sequence continues at coordinate 6,160,956 of CAIGQW010055764.1, read as the reverse complement.
TGTGAATGGTGATTGGGGCTGATGGAACGTGCAGAGGGTGTGACAGAAAGGGCCTTAACCGCAAATGGTGTGGAGAATCTCTTCCAAATCATTCATTCTGAAAGAGGGAGCAATGCATTCCAAGAAGAGTGCCGGACACTGGCTTTCTGGCAAGACTATCTTCAGGATGCTGAAAGTAAGTTTGGTATTTCAGTTTTTCAGTGCATTACCTGTCAAATAATTTTGGCCTTAACATAGTGGTACATGACATATATAGTTAAGTTTGGTGTTTATGTACTTATAATGCATTTATATAACATTTAAAGTAAAGATGCTTTCATTGTGGCCACATAATTTATACTATTAATAAATAATACATGCACATTCACCACCTGTCACACCCTCTGCATGTTCCATCAGCCCCAGTCACCATTCCCAGTCTCCATCCACCACACACCGCACACAATCTCCAGATTACTAATCACGTACACCTGTGCACATGACAACACTCACCTGCTTCAGCCATTACCCATGCGCTACCTAAACCCACTCCACTCGTTCACTCATTGGCTGGAATCGTCGTTGGATTGTCATCTCTTCCTTGTGCTCTTCCTGATCCTCCTTTGAACCCATCTGCTCGTCTACACACCATCGAGGCTAACTCCTGTGACCAGTTTGCTCGACACCGAAGGGAAGGGACTGTTTGTTTCACCCTAAGACTGTGTACTCTCGTATTGCCACTCGCACTACTGTGTGAAGATTTCCTTTGTGTTTTAAATAAACACCCTGAGCACTAATACCTGTCCTCTCTTCCTTGTGGGACCGTGACACCACCATATCTCTACAAATTTTAGCTGTTTATGCTTTTTAGCAGACTTTTCAGGAGAAAGTTTATTAGCTAGTCTTCACCAACACTTTTTAATCACACAATCACGAATTTTTTTACTGCTAAATGGCTCTCTATGGTAATCAGTTGTTAGTGTCGTCTGTAACATTATGAACAACCCGTTCAAATGAAACTATACTTAAAACACTTTTGCATTACTCAAGTGGTGTCATTTAATTGTGGTACTATCTTTCTATGTTTTACAGTTGAAAACAATGTCTCTCTGGAGAATGTTCTTGTTTTCTTCACTGGTTGTGACAGCATTCCATCACTGGGCTTCTCTCTAAAGCCAAGCCTTGAGTTTATTACCTGTTCCCGATTTCCAGTAGCCAATACTTGCGAAAATATTTTACGCAGTTCATGCAGGGTACACTGCTTTCAAATCTGACATGGATTTTGCCATACGCAATTCACCAGGATTTGGAAGAGCATGAGAGGTAATACTTTCGAAGACTTGAAGTCTGAATTATGTTGTTTTTATGCTGTTGCTTTTATTATTCTTTGTTTTTCCATGATACCAAATTCTGCATTTACTGTTAACTAACACATACACACAATACAACAAATCAAAGCCTTTGTTACATTTTAAGATATATTTCAAGCTATATTGTTCTACAATTTCTATGCCTCCCTGTTTTTATTGCTATGGGAAGATTGTTACTTTAAATGTTGTGTATGGCCTTCTTTGAAATAAATAATTTTTCTGTTCCTACTTTTTATGCATTAGCTTATTGTTTTTAGTGTCTACAATGGTGAGACTTGTGTATGCAAGATTTTATTGTAATGATTTTCTAATTTTACATAACATACAGTAGTTAATAATGACAATCCACATAACTACACAAAACTAATGTACTTAACGTTTTAAAAACACAGGTTTCACCTTAAAAGTTTACAAGGATACACATCATATACAATATTTATATGGTGATAACATTTAGGGGTTCATCATGAAAGAAAAATTTAATATTCCAATTTTGATAATGTCCTTTAAATTTCAGTATGATAAACCACCAAAATTAGCAGACTAAGTATTTGTTTGAAGCAGGTTACATGCTGTCAAAAAAGTTCTATTCCATGATTTCCAATGTTAGCCAAGAGATTAACTGGGATTAACTCAGATTGACACTGATGATGATCATAGGGTCTTTGCAGATGTGCATGATTGACTGGTGCTTGATGTTCAGGAATTGGGAGCATTCCAACTGTCCACAGTTGCAATGGGGAGTTATTTTCCATTGTCCTTAAACTATGGTGGTTCCACTGGCTTATAAACTCATTTACAGATCTGTTTATTCTTGAAAGGAACACATGGTGAAGAGCCCTAACGTGTTTGCCCAATGATTCTCATTCATAAACCTTGCAACATCCATATTTTCACTACCAGCATCACCTCTGATATGATGTGGGGGTCCAAACAGATCCTTAGCATTTTGGAAAAGTTGCAAGGCTGTTGATGCTTTGTTGTCTGTGCAACATCTCAGATAGGTTATGCAGCGGCTATAGCCATCAACTCCTCCGTGAAACACAATTCCCCATGGATTTTTCTTGTGGTTTGTGTCAATATGCCTGGAATAAGAAATATTATTGTTATATGTGAAGTTTATTTATAAACTAATTTCGAGAGGATCACATGCTTATGATTTCTTGCGGCTGGTCCCGAATTATCCAATTCATGGTTTACCAATCAGACGATTCCTAAGCTACTGTAAATACCCTAAGTTCCATATCACAGCCATCTTCGTTTTGAAGACCGCTGCCTGCTACAAAAAACGCTCCAGCTCAAAAAAGCTTTTTTACACCTTTCCACCAAACCTATTGATATGGAAAAGAACCAACAAACAACAACAACCTTCAGCCAGAGCCCCGCCGAGTCTACAAATCGAGCCTAAGGTCCCGCAAGACGCAACCGGTGTAGCACCAGCCCACCAGCTCTTCCTCCATCCAACCACAACGAGGTCAAAAAATCTTCTCTATTTATTTTAAGCAACCACATACCTCCACCTGACTCATCCTACACATACGCAATCTCCAGCCAACGAACTCTGCCTAAACTCTCAGACTCTTGTATCCACGATTCCAAACCATTGCTATGAAGCTGAACTCTCCCCTACCGTTCCAACTGCGGTACATAGCATGATTTAAGGAGAAACCTTGCCAAAATAACGACTCACCAACAAAGACTAAACATTTTTATACCCTTTTTGAAAGCCGAGACTTGCGTGACCAGAATAACACTAGCGTCATCTGTCAAACTGGCAACAACCACAAGATAATAACCAAATAAACTCACCTCACAAGCCTCCCGCCTGTCCACAGATCCATAACATTCCAACAGCATGGAGAAATTTGACTACACAGGGTCCAGGCAATCCAATTGTGTAAAACATCAGTCCACAACTCATTTATACATCAACAAACAAGTCCACAACTCATTTATACATCAACAAACAGCCACGGAAAGCACTGCTATCACCCAAACTAGTCACTGAAGCGCGCTCAATAGAGTAATGTTTTTAGATGTAAAAATGTCAGTCACAAAATGGCCGCCGGGCTTTTGATTGAAAGTTCATTTAACCAGTAGCTGAAAGGAGAAGCGCCTCCATCCAAAGAGCTCCCAGGACTCAAACAGTCCCGCCTTCTCTCTTGACAGTTTATGAGTGACCCAGTTGCAAACGACTTGTATAATGACTTTGGCCAGATATGCTTGTGATTCTAATCATGTTAGGATTGCAAGGGCAATGCTGTTTAAGCATGGTTTAAATTAAATGGTGTCACCATTTTTAAAGTTCTTGGTTCAACTACAGCAGTTAATTTATACATAAAACCCCCCCAAAAAACTACCACATCTTATAGAATCAAAACTTCTGAAAGATTAATTTGCAGATAGCAAAACAAAGTATAGAAGTCTAATCATAAGGCCATAGTGACTTATGTCCATACACAAGAGCATAATGAGCCACAAAAGTGTCATAAGCAAGTTTACAATGGCAAGTCGGTTGGATGTGAAAATGGCAAAGAAACAAACTCCCCGCTTGACTGCTATGACTAGGAGGAGGATGTTTCTGACAAATGGAGTAATGTTTCATCCATTGACTGGGTGGTAGAAACATTTGCATTTTAAGCAAATTCCAATATCACTAAGGGGTTTAAACTCCAATCCACTATCACTTTACCTACTCAGTCTTCAAGAGGTACTTCCAGGACCACCAGCCAAGCCATGCTCTTGCACTTTGTGACAACGAAGCCATGCACTAACAAAGGCGCTTCCATTCACAGTTGCTCATGCCATTTTTAAGACTCCTGGCATGGATATCAGCTAAATCACATTTCTGATTCTCTCTTGTTTCTCATTTTAGAGATTATGACAGCTGGCTCCAGAAGCCGACCCTCATCCACACTGTACCTCGTTATACCTTGCGCAACTCCCATATCTCCCCCGTCCCCGTTCCCCCCACCCCCCACAACCAATTATACTTCACATCCACTCTAAATGCTTTAACACTCTATGCAAAGGATACATTTCCACGCACACAGCCCGCACCCTCGAGGCCATGTTCACACTAGCCTTTTTTGGTTTTTGACATGTTCTGAACTAACACCAAATTTTAACGCCACAATCCACCCCACCATATCTGATCTAACTTGCAGGATAAAGAAATTCTATCTTTCTTTATTAAGCAAAGCAAAACAGATTAATTATGCAAAGGACTTTCTATATACATTTCTGACATCCCCTCCCCCACACACCCGTTCCAAACCCTCTTAGCATTCTTACACTACAGGAGAGCAATACCACCTCAGGGAAGCCCAGCTGATCCTCTCCAGCTGACTTCCACCTACATGAGTTTCTAGGCATAAGCTCTACTCTGCCTTTTCCCCCTATTCTCCCTCCTACTAATATAGGAGCTCTTTCACTACCGTCCCCCTTTTTTCTTCCTTTTAACTTTTTCCCTCCAACTCGACTATCCCATACTTCCATTGACTCTCGTTCACCACAGCTCGGACCCATTTAGGGGTTGCCCTGAGTTTTAATTGCTGCAGCATTGACGCTCTAAACGAGCTCATATACACTTACATTTTCCTAAATACTACTATTGTCACACTCCCCCGCACTAATACAGCAGTAAATGCTTCTGCGGGAGCGCATATTGCCTCCATACGAACTAACATTGCACCTGCAGAAGCTCCGTTGAACCACAATCTCTTGTAGCACCAGTTCACCAGTAGCGACGCCCTAGATGCCCCACTGAGCTACACTCACCCATTGCATCACTGCCGCAACAGTGACGCCCTAGCTGAGCTCATACACACCCCCATTTCTACATATCACTACTGACAGTAACCAACATCCCTGCGGGAGCACACATAACTCTCCAAATACCGACCACTACTGCACCTCTGCAGCAGCGAAGATGCTCCGCTGAGCTACACTCACTCAAAGCACTACTGCAACAGCAGTGACGCACTAGCCGGGCCCTTATTCACTTTCATCTCTATACATCACTACTGACAGTATTTAACATTCCTGTGGGAGCACTCATAACTCTCCAATACCAACCACCACCACTGCACCTCTGCAACTGCAGAGATGCTCCGCTGAGCTACACTCACCCATTGCACCACTGCAACAGCAGTGGAGCTCTAGCTGAGCCCTTATTCATTTTCATATCTACATATTAATACTGACAATATTTGACATTCCTGCGGGAGCACTCATAACTCTCCAACACCGACCACCACTGCACCTTTGCAACTGCAGAGATGCTCCGCTGAGCTACACTTACCCATTGCATCACTGCAACTGCAGTAGCGCCCTAGCTGAGCCCTTATTCACTTTCGTATCTACATATCACTACTGACAGTATTTAACATTCCTGCGGGAGCACTCATAACTCTCCAATACCGACCACCACTGCACCTCTGCAACTGCAGAGATGCTCCGCTGAGCTACACTCACAAATTGCACCACTGCAACAGCATTTTTGACAATGCTATTGCTCTGTTAATGAGGATGAATTTGAGAATTGTCAATTGTCAATATTTCTTTCCATATATTCAAACTTTACATATATTCTCCCTACTTCATTTGTTATATTCAGACATTTATTTTACATATTCAAGTTTCATTAAATATATGCAAGTTTCCATATACTTAGACTTTCCATATATTCAAGTTTCATGCCATATATTCAAGTTTCATTCCATATATATGTGTGTGTGTGTGTGTGTGTGTGTGTGTGTGTGTATGCATATATATTGTGCTCAGCAGACACAGAGAAGGTGGTGTTTAGCGTTTTTTATAATACATTCAACCACATGTGCATTCTCAAAATTAGATCGATCTGATTTAGAGCACTGTTTTACACCCTGTTCACCAGATATTCTAAGTTGGTCGCTCCAACTTATAATTTGGTCACACCCATTGCTTGTACTATAATGGCCTTTTTCATTTATGAATCAACAAAAAATTTGAATTAAATAAATACTTTTGTTTTTGAACCATGTAACGTTATAATAAATTATGCATATAACACTCTAATAAGCTTCACAATTTTATGCAGTTTTAGCATTTTTAAGTGTGTCTTTAATTGTTGATTGTAATGACAAGTACTTAATGAAGCAGCTTAATAAACTGCGGTCATTTATTAAATTCTTTCACAACTGTCTATTTTTTCAAAGTGTCCTGCACTAAAATGTTTAAACTTTAAGATTATATACATGATAAATAAATAATATAAATAATATACTAGAAATTACAGTTATTTCTTTTGTTTAATCATTTCCCTATTCTTTTGATCCCTTAGTCTTGATGTGTGAAGCAGTGAGTGCTGGTTTACACAGCCTCTTCTCTTCAATAATGAAATTATCACAGGAGACCCAGAGGGGGGCTACTTACCTTTTTTGGGCCAGTGCATTATTTCTACGCTTGCTTGCTCTTTCATAAAATGCCTGGCCACACTTCTTTCCCTAGGGCAATATGGCTGAGTGACTGCAGTGAATTGAGTGCTTGTAGATCCATACCCTGTTTAAATAATTTATTATACTCAGATGCTGCAGAGAATAGGGAGAGGAGAAATAAGCAGCAGTTTATAAATGAAGAGATGGCTTATATTTGTACAATACAATACACTTAATTGTGGACTAATTTTGAAATACTCTGAGAAAATTCAGGTAAGCTTGGCAGAAACAAAGCAGGATTTGCTGTTTGTTTGGGGGGGCAGGGGGTTGACCTTTTAGATACAGAATGTCACTGCACTGAACAATTTTTTCCTCTGTTACAGATCACCACCCATTATCACCCATTTTATCTGTTTTCACTAGTGCTAGGATTTTTAGCTTAATTATTGCCACCTGTTTTTTATTTCCCCTTTCCTTGATAGTCTCCTCTTTGTTTTTACTGCTTTGTAAATTGCTTGTCTATTGTCTTTCTGTTATGCCCTGCTTGCTTTACTTACTTTTTTGCTTGTGCCCAGGACTCTGAGTGAAAGTTTTCCATGGTCCTGTTTATCTTGGGTTGACCATAGCTTTACACCTGACTGGGTTCCTTCGAGGAAATACTTTCTCATGGACTTTCTCTTTTAGATTTCCTCTATTTTCATTTTTCCATTTTGCTGGGGCTTTTTGTTCTCACTGCAATTGAGTCCAGGTTCCATCTTTCTTCTGTGACAACAGAACGCAATGTTTATAATATAATGATTTAAGACATGTTTTAAAGAAGACAAATATCATCTGTGCTGATTAGGATACTTTTTTTCCTGCATTAAAATTAATTGAAGACCAGCTATTAACTGAAAAATACTAGTATCCAGTACTTGTCCTAGTACTGGATACTAAGGGTGCACTCAAACTAAGCATGGTTGCCTTGAGCCAAGCCCGAGTGCGATTGCCCCTCAGAACCCCCCAACCCGCGATGCTGTTCAATCGCTTTTGGGCTTGCAGACGGGGGAAGCATGCAGGTGCGCTTGTGAAGCTCAGACAACACAGATTTCAAACTGCATTGCCTAGCATCCATCTGGCGAATCTCCACTCTCTACCCAACAAAATAGACAAACTCCTGCTTTTTTCAGATAAAGAGGGATTTTTTTTTCTGTGTTTCACAGAAACTTGGCTGAATGACACCATACTGGACAATGAGCTTCATCTTATCAGCTTATCAGGTTATCAGCTGTTCAGAGCAGATCGCAACGGAGAATCAACGCGGAAATAGTGCGGTGGTGGGACATGCTTTTACATCAATGAAAGGTGGTGTACAGATGTAACAGTTTTAAAAAACATGTGCTGTCCCGACCTAGAAGCACTATTCATTAACAGTAAGCCTTTCTACTTGCCTGCTCCTTTCTAGTTCTGCTCGTCCTGGATGAGCTCACAGAGACTGTAACATCTTATATCAGTTTCTGTGAAGACATCAGCATTCCCACCAGGACTCAACTCACATACAACAATGAAAAACCAGGGTTCACTGTAAAACTCAGACAGCTACATCAGGCCAAAGAGGTTGCTTACAGGAATGGGGAGAGGGCCTTGTATAAGCAGGCCAAATACACACTGGAAAAGGAGATCAGAGTGGCAAAAGGAACTATTCTGAGATACTAAGGAGTCAGTTCTCTTCCAACGACTCAGCATCCATGTGAAAAAGTTTGAAAAATATCACAAACTACAAGACACCATCCCCCAGTACTGTCGACAATAAACAACTGGCAGATGATCTAAATGAGTTTTACTGCAGGTTTGAGAAAGCACCCCACACCCGCTCTGAACTGCTCTTCACACCACCATTAACACCTCCACCATCCCTTGTCTCCCCACACCTGCACTTCAGTTCAGTGAAGATGATGTGTGCCAGGTTTTCCGAAAGCAGAAGGGGAAAAAAGCACCAGGCCCAGATTTTGTAACACCAGCCTGTCTAAAATCCTGTGCTGAAAATCTGACCCTTATTTTCACCCTGATCTTCAACAGATCACTGGAGCTGTGTGAAGTTCCCTCATGCTTCAATTGCTTCACCATCATCCCCGTTCCCAAAGAAACCCAAACTTACAGGACTAAATGACTACAGACGAGTGGCGCTAACATCTGTGGTCATGAAGTCTTTTGAAAAACTGGTGCTGGCCCACCTGTAGGACATCACTGAACCCTCACTGGATTCTTTTCAGTTTGCCTACAGAGCAAACAGGTCTGTAAATTATGCAGTCAATAGCAGCATTTCCACTGTTGGGCCAGTGCGAGCCAGGGCTTTTATCGGGCCAGGACAATAGCCCGGGAGCTTGAGCAGTGAGGCCGGAATCATGTCGTGTTTCCACTGTTGTGCCCGCAGCGCAGCACACAAACCCCGCCCCCAGAACGAATCAAATGTCACACAACCCGCCCAGTTCAGCGAGAAGAAAAAAGTCATTAAAAATCAGGCAGATAAAGCATTTTATCATCGCGAAACAATTAAAATAGAGACAACCCAAACAAGCAAATTACAAGTTACTGTACAGCACTACATTAAATATCTCTACGCATAGGCCTTTGTATTTTAATCCATTATATTCATTTACTCACTGAACGACATCGTACATTGAGTGGTCTCGCCACAAACAGAGGGATGACCCAGTGGACCATCCATAATATAAAAATCACAGAATTTCTCCGGTAATAACTTTGTATAAAATGTATTTTATAACATCCTCATTTAAACATATACATTTTTCCCTAGGCCATATAACATGTAAGATAATACATTAAGGATGTTCCATATTATTCGGTTATCTTAAGTAAAGAAAACCGTTAAGTGTTTCAGGACATAAGAGCAAGTAATAAAATATAGGCTAGCCTATATCGTTGTGCTCGCATTACAACAGCTATCCAAAATCTGCATCAGTTTTAAGAAAAACATTTTAGCCTATCATACATTTGATAAAAGTAGTGTTAATTATTTCAGAACGGCATATCTCCACTGATTCTCCCAAAAGCATAATTATGATTTAAAATATTAAATATCCTTCTAACAAAGCTCTACATTTAAAATTTCATTTAAAAATTTTACCATGTCATATAAAAACATTTGTTTGAGGACATAGAACACATTTTTTATGTGCAGTTTTTCCCAATGCGTTTGTAAAGCAGTGCAGGACTGGATGATAGAAAAAAAGGTAGATTATGATGGTTTTGCTCACAAAAAAAAAGCTCTGTTTGCATGATTTTATTAATATCATCGTAAATACTTTATAAATAATATTTTAAAACTCTTTATAAAACTGTTTATTGTTTTTAGAAAATATATAACATCTTTTTTTCAGATAGGCCTTTGTAAAATGAAAGTTCAAAATGACTTAAAACTGTTAAATTTATTTGTATTATATATAAATTGTTATAGCTTTTGTCTGTTTTATATTGGTTTATTTATTTATTTGTTTAATGTTTTTTATTATATCTGATATTTCATTTCATTCATTCATTCATTCATTCATTTTCTTTTCAGCTTAGTCCCTTTATTAATCTGGGGTTGCCACAGCAGAATGAACCGCCAACTTATCCAGCATATGTTTTACGCAGCGGATGCCCTTCCAGCTGCAACCCATCACTGGGAAACATCCATACACACTTATTCACACTCATACACTATGGACAATTTAGCTTACCCAATTCAACTGTAGCGCATGTCTTTGGAATTGTGGGGGAAACCGGAGCACCTGGAGGAAACCCACGCCAACACGGGGAGAACATGCAAACTCTACACAGAAATGCCAACTGACCCAGCCGAGGCTCGAACCAGCGACCTTCTTGCTGTGAGGTGATCGTGCTACCCACTGCGCTCACTGCACTCATTATAGCTTAGGAAATTTTATCTAGATCTATGACACTATTGTGTTAAGCCTAGTGTTATAAGTTAAGTGTTATAAATTATAGAAAAAATATACACTAGAGGGGCTGTATACAAATACAAATTATATTAAAATATTAAAGTGTTTACAAGTGTTAACACAGATAATTGTATAAAGGGGAGCATGTTGGCTCAGGGGTTAGCACTGTCACTGGCATTTCTGTGTGGAGTTTACATGTCCTCCTCGTGTTCACATGGGGTGTGAACTGGGTGCTCTGGTTTCCCCCACAGTCCAAAGACATGCTGTATATGTGAATTGTGTAAACTAAATTGATGTATCTCTCTGTGTGTGAATGAGAGAGTGTTTGGATGTTTCCCAGTGCTGGGTTGTGACTTGCAGGGATCCACTACATAAAACATGCCAGAATAATTGGTGGTTCATTCTGCTGTGGCGACCACTGATAAAATCAGGGACTAATCTGAAGTATAGTAAGTGAGTGATAATTGTATAGTATTAATATAATGCTGGGGCCTCACAGTGGCGCAGTGGGTAGCACGTTTCCTCACAGCAAGAAGGTCGCTGATTGCTGGTTCGAGCCTCGGCTGGGTCAGTTGGCGTTTCTGTGTGGAGTTTGCATGTTCTCCCTGTGTTGGCGTGGGTTTCCTCCGGGTGCTCCGGTTTCCCCCACAAGTCCAAAGACATGCGGTATAGGTAAATTGGGTAAGCTAAATTGTCCGTAGTGTATGAGGGTGAATGGGTGTGTATGGATGTTTCCCAGAGATGGGTTGCAGCTGGAAGGGCATCCGCTGCGTAAAACATATGCTGGATAAGTTGGCGGTTCATTCCGCTGTGGCGACCCCAGATTAATAAAGGGACTAAGCCGAAATGAAAATGAATGAATGAATAATATAATGCTCCATTTACTCAATTGATTTATGCAAGATTCGTGGGTGCAGATTTTTAATATTCAATTCAATTCAAGTTTATTTATATAGCGCTTTTTACAATGTACATTGTGTCAAAGCAGCTTAACATAGTTATAGTAAAGTCCAGATTTCAGAGTTGAAGTTCAGTTTAGTTCAGTTCAGTTCAGTGTAGTTTAAATTTTACTTATCAACCAGTCTGATGAGCCACATGCCTATATAAGAATCCTGAAGGAGTTGCTTCATTTAAACTAATATAGTCATTTTGTTTCAGCCAGGTTTCAGTGAGACAAAGTGCATTAAGATTATTGTCTGTTATTATTTCATTTATGATAAGTGCTTTAGGTGCTAGTGACCTGATGTTTAAGAGACAAAGTTTTATAAAATGTCTATTTTAAATTTTTTGCAGTTTTTCTGGTTTGATTCTTAATAGATTTTTTTCTAAAGCACATAGTAAGTTTATTTCTTGGTCTAGTAATATGAGGAACAGACACAGTCTCTATAGGGGTTACTGTGATTTAAGTGTGACGCGCAAGAGTCTATATGGCTAAAATGTGAATTTTCACTTACAAGTCAGACAGAACATAGCATCCTGGAGATGTTGTCTGACAGGAGTTCAGCTCCAGCTCTGCTTGGGTGCAGACCATCAGGATGGAAAAGCCTAGGACGATCCCAGAATAGATTCCAGTTATTGGCAAAGAGCAACTTCTGTTCTTTAAACCATGTTAATAGCCATTCATTCAGAGCAAAAAGTCTACTAAACCTTTTATTTCGTCAGCGGTAAGTAGGAAGCGGTCCAGATACGATTATCTGTGTGGCGGGCGAGGTCCTTCAAACCGTCTCGATCAGGCTCCTGAAGTCCTTTAGGATTTCTGTTTGCCGCAGCCTGGTGTCATTCGTCCCCATATGGAGGATGACAGCTTCGATGCTCTCGCCAGCGCTCAGGATACCTTAACACGAGCACCGAGAAAGCAGTGAGTGCATATGTTGTTACCTTTAGTGGAAGCAGCGCGAACGATGGAGTCACCGATGACTGCCACATCGCGACCCGTCTCGCGGAGGGGGGCAACCCTGGGGCCACGGTAGCCAGGTGTCGGAGTGACCCCTGGACAAACCGCATCTTTAGTGTGCTGGACCTGGACAGAGAAACACCCGGGGTTGAGGTGGACGGAGTGTTAAGATTGTATCGCACACTTACCTCAGATGAGCGAGCCGCAGTCCGGGGAACATAGAGCAGGGCTCGAATGTGGTTGCTTCATCTCGAGATCATGGATCTGGATTTCCACTGTTTCCAGCTCCAACGCCTCCACTCTTGCTTCTCCAGCACTCAAGGATAGACACACAAGCGTCATTGTACTGGGTGAAGAGCAAAGACAGTAAGTAAAGGAAGTCGGTAGCTTTAGCTGACTAGCAGGCTAAAGCTACAAGCCACAGGCGGATGCTCGAGAGACAGAACGTTTTAAAGTAGATTTATTTGTATAAATGTATTAAGGGTTTGTTTACAATAATAATAGAAAAAGATTATTTTGAATCTATTTAATATTGTAGAATTAGTTCTCTGAGGTATCTGGTACCATAATTTCAAGAGAAGGTCCTCCATTTCTTACTTCTCCTTGTCTATTAGAGTTAAACAGTATGTCTCAATGTAACAGATGCCAACCGGTGAGTGCTATGCAAGTTAAACCTCAATATCAAGAGGTGCTTTAGCGACAAATGCTAAAAGATGTGGTCTTTATCTCTCTCTTTAGAGTGCCCACTTCCAATGGTAAAAATTACTGGAATTTCTTACTTTAATACGATGCCTTGAAAAATATTGATATCCAATACCATTTTCAATACTGCAAGGAAACCACTGTATAATTGTATACATTATAACATCTTATTTTCTGATTTATAAAAAGTAATTAGCAACACTGCACTACTGATGAATGACTAAGTAAGTTTTTTGTAAGGTATTTGATGCATCTGTCAAAGACCACTAAACTCTCAATGAGAACAAATGCCTCTTTGCCGTTTCAACCATTGACATTTTTGGGATTCAGATTGTCCACAGAGGGCATTCATCCACTTCATTCCAACATGGAGGCTGTTCAGTCCATTCCTTAACTAACTTAGCCAGAAAAAATCTAATTTCTGGAAAAATGACAGGTTATTATTTGAAGTTTATTTCTCTCTATTCAGCCACTACAGCCCATCTACATCAATTATTGCAGTAAGATGAACCCTGGATGGTCCCCCTGTATGGTCTCAATCATGTAAAAAGGTAGGCAAACCTTTAAGTTTCAGCTGTTATTAAAATCAGTACTAGCGCATTTTAGCACCTCTTGTGACTCTGGTCATCTGCAATGCATCTGCCACAGAAATCTGTCATATCGTCTCACAAGTACACAATGGAGTTGAAAGGCCCAGAGCCTTTGCGTCGTGTGCCCTAAACCCAATGCAACAATGGTATTCAGTGGGAGAGCGAAAGCCATTGGCATGTGTCTGGGCATATGAAAGATGACACCTCTACCTATATCATGAGTAGTAGCGAAGCAGAAACTGACATTATTCAGATGATAAACATTCTCTTGCAAGAGGAAGTGTCACTACAGAAGATCAAAACAGCCTCCTACCAGGATCCCATCCTTTCACAGCTTTCCACTTACATATAGGGTGGCTTTCAGAGATATCTGGAGATCTAACTGCTTTCTTCCCAGTCAAAGACTAGCTGCCCTGTTTGAGTGTTGGCATAGTTTGTGGGCTTTTTGCAGTGAAATCCCAAATGGCTTTATCTACACGGGTTGGACAATGAAACTGAAACGTCTGGTTTTAGACCACAATAATTTATTAGTATAGTGTAGGGCAGGGGTGTCAAACTCAGTTCCTGGAGGGCTGCAGTCCTGGACATTTTAGTTCCAATGCTGGTCCAACACACTTACTTGTAGGTTTCAAACAATCCTGAAGGAATTAAACCTGTGGAGCTTTTAGGAGAATTTCTAATACATAAAGATTACATTTGATTATGTTATTAATTTATTATTATTTTATTTATTTTTTATTTTATTATTATGTAATCCCTATACAATCAGGAGACTGTAACCACTATTGCTATTAAAATCTATATACTTTTACTATTAAAATATACTGTTAAAACTTGCAGAAATATATAGACTGAAGTGAAGCAGAAGAGACACTCAGACATATAGGGCATTACAATTAAAGCACAGTAGGTCATGCACTTAAAGTGGAGAACATGCAGGAGAGCGTAACAGAGTATATGCAATACATTTAGGCAAATGTATGTATTGACCAAGACAAAAACAACCCTCAATAAAATAGCATACATAAACAGAATCATTTAGAAAGTTTGAAAACAACAAGATCATATGCAAACACGTGATATTAATGTCAGGGTTCTGCCACTCCTGTCTTGTAAATTCATGTTTAGGTGGCAGAGTCCAGACACTAGTCATGTCTTGTCCTGTATGTTGTGCTCGGCTCGAGTTTTCTCGGGTCGAGCACTCGTTTTCTGTCTTGTGTTATTGTTTGAGCGGCATTTTTGATAACGCGCGCGCTCCCGCGTAATGCGGAAGCGTGCGGTCTGAGATGCGCGCTCTTGTCCTGGTGTTTGTTTGTTCTGTCTGCAGCGTGCTGTTTCATTCCCAGCGTCTCAGTCTAGTTGGTTTCGGTTTTGGTTGGCGCTGGGATGAGACATGCACGTTGCATGTGTGAGTGCACGGTAAGTGTTTTCACTTATCGTGTACTCGTGTCTTGTGTTTAGTCTTCTGTTGGTGTTGTGTCTAGCACGTGGTGTATGTTTACATGTGCCGCGTCCGTGTCATGTGAATGCGCGGTTAATGAGTTATCTCATTGGCTGCGTGTTCGAGTCTTGTCTTTGTGTGAGCACATGTCTTTGTGTTTTGTTTGTCGTGTGCTCTCCCGTCTATTGTCTAGTCCCACCCTCCTTGTTAACCCATTATTAGTTTATTATGTTCACCTGTTTGTATGTTAATTATTTGTGCTTATATTCCCCTCATGTTTGCTGTCCTGTGCCAGTTCGTCATCTGAGATTCCCTTGTCGTGTCCTGTCCTGTTCAGCCTTGTCCGGTCCTGCTCTTTCCAGCCAGCCCAGTCAAGTTTGTTTGTTTGTTTATTTTATTTGTTAATGTTTTCCCCCTTGGGGTAGTTTGTTTTGCTTTTTGTTTTATTTTGATTATTATTAAAACCCTTTTTATCTGCATTTGGGTCCTCGCCTCATCCTTCCCAACCCCAACCGTGACAGTACGAACTGGCCAAAAGAGGACTCAGCAGAAATGGGTTTGTTTCTGCGCCCAGCTCTCTCCCAGCAAGAAGGACCCCAAGACCAACCCCTAGCCAGAGGACTGCCACACCAGCAAAACCATCGCCCCTTCGGCATCTTCGCCGAGGGTCTCCTTGAGGCA
>CAIGQW010055764.1:6102247-6144928 GCA_903798125.1 Danio choprae | reverse complement strand
TCTGCATTTGGGTCCTCGCCTCATCCTTCCCAACCCCAACCGTGACAATTAAGTGCATGCTATACGTCTTTTAAGATATGTAAAAAAATAGTTTTTTCTGACTCCCAGTAAACACAACTGAAAAACATACAGCCACCAATTAAAAAGCTAGAATTCTGTTGGAGCTGAGAAATATGTGATGTTACATCATATCTCATGATAACTGTGGATAACAAACTGTATATAAACTCAGGGTTTTTGAACATTAGGTAGGAGAGAGCTTGATCCACCATCTCTGCTGTAACAATAAACTGCTTCAACTTGAGAGCATTGAATACCTCAGCTTTTTTTTTTAACTTAGAAGATATTTGTTGAGATCCAGAGCATCTTTCCACTACATAATTTGGCCCCCAACATGGGGCTGGACTGAGGCTGACGAAGGAGGGTGTTGTAAGAATGAAAAATATTATATGCATTAGTTTATATGGCAAAACATGTCTTTTTCACCAAGAAGGTTCATACTGACTTCAAAGGCAGATACTGATAAGATCAGGGCCTGGTGTGTGGTCTTTGGGGGTTTTACGATGTGGTCACATGTTGATTGGTCAGTTCGAATGCTAGCATTTGCATTCGATTGGTCAGTTCGAATGTCTCAGCATTTGGGCTTTAGTCACATGGTCAAGAAAGATACAAAAGGGTTGGTAAACTTTGCTCTGGTCCCCTTTTCCTGCTCTGCGCTTTTCTGGCTGTTCCTCCAGCTCTGGAGGCTAGCTTCTCTTACTCTACTGCTAGTGGGCTCTGTCTTTGGGGCCTACTCTCTTTGTCTCTCTCTCTCTTTCCCGTCTCTGCCTCTCTCAGGTAACTTTATATTACATTTAAGCTGGGTACAATTTATGTCATATGTTTTTCCATCATTTTTAACTAATTCAGTTGTAACCATAGAGAATTATTGTTATTAAATCATTTAATTTTCAAGTATTTGTGAATTACTTTTGATTTAACGTCAACACCTAATTGCTCCATATTGCAATACAATACAATCACATAACAGCAACGCTCTCCCACATTTTTAGCTATTAATACTGCCCTTGTTTCCGTTTTTGGTATAAGATTGTAGAAGGATGGTTTGACTAGAAATGTACAGTTTTTCACCATCTTACTAATAACTTTTTAGTCATTCGGCAAACTACAGTTCGAACCGCTGTAGTTAAAAATACCATTCCTTACAGTGTCAATAGGCTGATCCTTGGCAGACACTCACGCAGAGACCAAAAAGCACGCAGACTAAAATAAGTCTACTGGACCGGGTGCCTGAACTTGTCTTTAAAAATACCTCACCATTAAAAGAACTTTTGAATTGACTAAATTTATTAAAAGATAGTAAATGATAGGGTGATTAAAGAATATTAAAGTGAACTATTTACAAGAAAAGAGGTCTTCCAGGTTGTCAAGGAATGTGCATGTACTGTACTAACAAATGGCTGTAAATTATGCATTAACAAATAGCTTTGTATTATACACTAACAGATGGCTGCATGCTATATGCGTATGAGAGAAGGTTACATGCATAAAAAGTGAAATGCTATGTGAAAGACGTGAGCAAGTATGGAGGCAGAACTGGAGTGATCGCTTCCTGGGAGGTGTGGGTAGAGTGAAGGAGCGCTCCATGTCTTTTTACTCTGCTTAGGATTGAGTCAGACTCTCCCGACAGAGGCAGAGAAATAGGGAGAAGGCCGTATTCTGACCCCAAAAGCACCTACATGGATGGCTGGATCTCAGTGGACTGGCCTGAGTTAATCTTGTTAGCCTATATGTTGTGTTTTTATATGTGTGTGGTCCGGACCGAATTAATAAAGAAAGTGAATGGGGATTTTTTTTTTGTTAAAGAAAGCTGAAGTAGTAGCTGAAGGCAGATTCACCCTGCTTTGACTGAACCCTTGGAAATTATAATTTATTTGATCCTAAAGATCTGAGTGATCTGTTAAGTTTGTATTCAGTGAGCATATCTGTAATGTATTGAGGTTCCAGGCCATTTAGTGATTTATAGACAAGTACTAATACTTTAAAATCTGTTCTGAATGTAACTGGGAGCCAGTGTAAAGACCTGAGGACAGGTGTGATGTGCTCTGATTTTCTGGTTCTGGTCAGAGTCCTGGCTGCAGTGTTCTGGATGAGCTGCAATTGTCTGACTGTCTTTTTGGGAAGGCCAGTGAGGAGGCCGTTACAGTAATCCACCCTGCTGGTGATAAAAGCAAGAACAAGTCCTCACTGGAAACAAAGAATCTAATTCTTGCAATGTTTTTGAGATTATAGTATTCTGAATTAGTTACTGCTTTGACATGATTACTGAAACTCATATCTGAGAGATACTTGACCTTATTTTTTGTTGTTTGACCCCTACAGCCAAGGTATGCATTCACCTTGAGAACCTCATCTCTGTTCCCAAATGCAATAACGTCAGTTTTCTCTTTGTTTAACTGAAGAAAGTTTTGGCACATCCAACTGTTAATTTCATCAATGCATTGGCAGAGGGTGTCAATAGGGCTGAAGTCATTACGCAGTAAGGCTAAGTAGATCTGAGTGTCATTAACATAGCTGTGGATAGGAGATTTGGTTCTTTCTCATTATTTGGCTCAGTGGATAAATATAAAGGTTGAACAGGAGACATGCCAGAATTTAACCTGTCATGGGTGTCCACCTCGACCTATGGTCACCTATACTGACATAGTAACGTCTCCCTTCAAGGTAAGATCTGAACCATTTGAGGACCTTCACAGACAGCCCAACTAGAAATGCAGAACTGAGATCAAGCAATGTTAGTTTGCCTGAATCCATATTTAGGTGAATTTCATTGATTATCTTTATAAGGGTGCTCTCTGTACTATGATGTGCTCAGAAACCAAATTGAAAATTGTCTAAACATCCTTTAGAGCTTAAGAATGTGTTAACCTAATTAAAACAACTTTTTTAATAGGTTTACCAATGAAAGGGAGATTTGAAATTGGCCTGTAATTGCTCAATAGGGTGTTATCCAGGTTGCTCTTTTTCAAGAGGGGTTTAACAACTGCAGTTTCAAGTGAGTTTGAAAAAGTCCCTGAGAGAAGTTAAGTGGGCCTGCAGGAAGATGGTCCCATGTCGCACCTTCAGGCTAAGCCTGGCCGGGTTCCGTGGGAAAAAACCCAGCCACCAGGCACTTGCATATGAGCCCCAACCCCAGGCCTGGCTCCAGGGTCCTCAGCCTCCCTGGGAAAGTCTATGCCAGGGTACTGGAGAGGAGGATCCAAATGATGTTTGAACCTAGGATTCAGGAAGAACAATGCAGTTTTCGTCCAGGCCGTGGTACACTGGACAATCTCTATACCCTCACCAGGGTGCTCGAGGGTTCATGGGAGTATGCCCAACCAGTCCACATGTGTTTTGTGGACTTAGAGAAGTTATTTAACCATGTCCCTCATGGCATTTTGTGGAGGGTGCTCTGAGAGTATGGGATCAGAGGCGCTCTGTTAAGGGCTGTCTCGTCCCTGTATGAACAGAGTAGGAGTTTGGTTCGAATTGCCGACAATAAGTCAGACTTGCTTCCAGTGCATGTTGGACTTCGGCAGGGCTGCCCTTTGTCACCAATTCTGTACATAATTTTTATGAACAGAATTTCAAAGCGTAGCCTTGGGCTGGAGGGGTTCTGGTTTGGTGACCACAGGATCTCATCTCTGGTATTTGCATATGATGTTGTTCTGTTGGCTTCATCGAACATGGACCTTCAGCATGCACTGGGGTGGTTTACTGTCGAGTGTGATGCGGCTGGGATGAGAATCAACACCTCCAAGTCCGAGGCCATGGTGCTCCACCGGAAAAAGGTGGTTTGCCATCTCCAGGTTAGACGAAAGTCCTTACCCCAGGTGGAGGAGTTCAAGTAACTTGGGGTTTTGTTCATGAGTGAGGGAAGGATGGAACATTAGATTTACAGGCGGCTTGGTGCAGCGGCAGCAGTAATTCGGTCAATGTACCGGTCCATTGTGGTAAAGAAGGAGTAAAGCCGAACGGCAAAGCTCTCGATTTACCAGTCAATCTACGTTCCTACTCTCTATGGTCATGAGCTTGGGTCATGACTGAAAGGACAAGATCTCGGATACAAGCGGCGGAAATGAGTTTCCTTTGCAGGGTGGCAGAAAGCACCCTTATAGATAGGGTGAGGAGCTCTGTCACCCCAGAGGAGCTCAGAGAGAGAGCTCCTCCACATTGAGTGAAGTCAGCTGAGGTGACTCGGCATCTGTTTCGGATGCCTCCTGGACACCTACCTAAGGAGGTGTTCCAGGCATGTCCCACCGGGAGGAGGCCTCAGGGAAGACCCAGGACATGCTGGAGGGGTTATGTCTCTCAGCTAGCCAGGGAACGCCTTGGGATCCCCCCGGAGGAGCTGGAGGAAGTGTCTGGGAAGAGAGAAGTCTGGGGTTCTCTCCTAAGACAGCTGCCCCCACAACCCGCCCCCTGAAAATGGGTTGAAAATGAATGAATGAAAGAATGATGTGGGGAGTGTGTCAAGACTGCGAGTTGATGTTTTCATAATTTGCACGATCTCTTCTAAGATTTTACCATCAAGTGCCTTGAAATCAGACATAATGTCTGACGTCGACACAACTTGGCTGATTGGATGAGCTGATTGACTTTCAAATATTACTGATCTTATCAGTAAAGAAAGTATCAAACTTACTACATTTGCTTTCAGATTAGTTCACTGGGAATCCTATTGGAGTGGTTTGTGAGTCTCTCTACCTTTGCAAAGAAAGTGTGGGTATTATTTAAGTTGCTGTTTATAAGGTTTGAAAGAAAGGTCTGCCTAGCAATGTTTTGTTTCACATTAAAAAGCATAAAGACTGTCTTTATAGATGTTATAATGGACTACTAGTTTCGTCTTTTCATCATCTGTACTGCTGTTGACTTTCTCCAAGTTGATTTTTGTCTCCCAGTTCTCTTCCTGACTTTAACAGGAGTGATGTTATCCATGACATTCTTAACTTTAGAGATAATTAAATCAAGGAGAAAACTAACAGAGTCTGCAGATATGCTTGATATGACCTCACTAGTGTTCTCATTTATGTATCTCTTTCTGACAGGGATATTCCTGTATAAAATGGCTGGAGTGATAAATATATCAAAGAAAATACAGAAATGATCAGTGTCACATTCTTAACAACAGTCGATAAAATGTGTAAATCCATAGTTTTAAGTAAATCTAGAGTGTGTCCACGATTGTGTGGGTCATTGTACATTCTGAGTCAGATCAAAAGTGTTTAGAACAGTCATGAGTTCTTTTACAGCATTAATTTCTGGATTATCAATGTGAATATTAAAATCCCCAGCAATACTAAAAGTCAAATTCAGAGGTTACTATTTATAACAGCTCTGTAAAATCTTTAATAAAAGTTATAATGTTATAAAAAGTTATAAAAAGATAATGATCAGTAAAATGCGTGGAGCACTCTTTTGTCCTATACTCAGACATTCATAGTACAAATAGTCACCAAATGACATTTGCTTACACTCATAGACGTCTTTAAACATAGCAGCAATGCCTCCAGCTCTCTATAAAAGTCCATCTATTAGCCCAATGACGAATCTAACAGTATGGTTAAAGCTTAAATGTGTGTAAGCCTTTTCTAGTACTTCTGAAAATAATTCTGTTATTTATTAGAATTTATTTATATTTGTTTTTTTTAGCTCCGAATTTAATTGACTGTAATTTGTTTCTTCTCACAAACATTATCTCGACACTTCGATGTTAGTCAGAGGATGTAGGGTTAACTAATACTCAAATAGTCTGGTTGCATCCTGCTCACTCATACTAAAAGAGTAGTTAATTTAGTAATTTCCATACAACTTGCTAATATCAGTGATTTAATGATTAAAGGTCTTCATGCTGCCATGCCAAACTGCTCCGTACAGTCAAATGCGCCTTAACAATTTTAAAAAATGTCACAACATAATGGTAGCACAGACTCCACTTAATCTACTGTATTTCAGAAAAATTCAACATGAATCACAACTTAACACTTAATTTTCCAGATGAAAGTGTATCATGCCAATTACAAAATGAAATAATAAAAAGCCAATTCAGAAATGTACAACATCAATTACTCAAAGATAAATCTAAGAGTTGGAAATGGATGAAGTACATTGCAGATCCCAATGACATCTTTGCACCTTTCCCTTAAATACTCAACTCAGAATGAACAGCCATGAATTCAAGACAATAAAAGACCCTTACCTGATAATGAGTTAATATGTGAACCATTTGCTCTGTGGTGGAACATTTGACAAAGATCTTATCAAAGCTGAAACCCAGATCAACATATACAAGTGAAATTGTAAAATATCACAGTGGAGTTAAGACCAATTTACCAATCACACAGAGACATTTAAAATGATACCAAACATGAATATAGAGCTACAAGATACACCATATTAAAAACTTGGACATTCTGTGTGGAATATGTGTGATCTGCTCTGGTGGAGAAGGTAAAGTAGAGGGTAGAAAGGGACGCTCAGGGTGGGTGATTGAGAACTTTAGAGATAATTAAATCAAGGAGAAAACTAACAGAGTCTGCAGATATGCTTGATATGACCTCACTAGTGTTCTCATTTATGTATGGTGGAGAAGGTAAGGTAGAGGGTAGAAAGGGACGCTCAGGGTGGGTGATTGAGACGGTTGAACAACTGGTTTTCTAGCTGATCTTCTTCCCAGATTAGAAAGTTTATTGTTTTAGTGCCTGACAATTCTTGTAGTCTTGCCTTGTGGAATTCCTCAACAGTTCTCAGGGTTTGATATTATGAAGAAACTTAGCCATCCTTACCTCTCCTATTAGCTCTGCAAACACTCATAAAATCAAAGTTGGGAGGGGGTGCCTCATTTCGGACTGCTGCATTACAACTGTCATCTAGCCAAGTTTCATTTAAAAGTATAAAATCCAGGCAATTTGTGTTGATAAAATCGTTGACTAGAAGTGACTTATTGTTAAGTGATCGGATGTTTAAAAGTGCTAATGTAACAGTTGTACTTTCCCTACAGTAGTCTCAGATCTACAGTTAATAGACACCAGATTTGAAAGATTTGCTATACAACTTTATGAGGCCTTTGCTTTTCTGTCACGTAATAAAACACATCTTTGCATAGAGAAAGCTACAGGCACACAGGGTTCCTGCTTGTTCTGTAAACATTTGATAAAGATACTGTTATCTGAGCGGGCACCTGACACACATCACTGAGAGTTGTTTTGTTCAC
Organism: Danio choprae; assembly: GCA_903798125.1. Lineage (NCBI taxonomy): Eukaryota > Metazoa > Chordata > Actinopteri > Cypriniformes > Danionidae > Danio > Danio choprae. Next base: position 6,137,673 of record CAIGQW010055764.1, on the reverse strand, counting down.
CAGCTGAAGATGGATGGGGCATTGTTTGGGCCCTGGCGGTGTGGCAAGAGCTAGAGGGCTCTCGCAGGTGGGAACAGAGGTGGTTGGGGAGCTTGCCGCTTTTTTTCCTCCATATTTTTTGAAAAATTCAAGACAGGCGAACAAGGTGACAAGGAGAGCATGTCTAGTGACAGAGGCTGTGGCTCTGGAGTTTCTGGCTGCTGAAATATGTTGTCCTGGCTGTTTTCCTGAAGATTGTCGTTGAGTGGGGTTCTTATCATCACAGTTTATCCATGTTGAGCTCAGTGTGCAGGGCGCAGACAGCAGTTTGTCCGTGAGCAGTGGTTGTTGTGGCTGCATGGTGTTATCGCTGTCCTTGTGGGATGCGTCCCCAAGTCCACTCAGGAGCTGATTCGAAGTCCTGTGGTCATTCTGACATTTACCAGGGGTGTGTGTGCCATTTGGGTTGAGTTCAGTGGCACATACAGCCGATAGATGATGGAGGGAGAAGTAGATATTGTCCTTTAGCATATTTGCACCAAGTTTGTTTGGAGGGAGGCCATCTGATGTAAACTTTCAGAAATTCAGTCCTTTCCGGTTACATGTTTTCTGCAGCCATGCATTTAGGCCAAGAAGCCGTGAAAGCATATTTGTTCCTTTTGCAGGGAATGATCCACTGATAAACAGCTGGAATTTTAATCTTCCAACTGTTTCCAATAGCTCACAGAAATCCTTCTTGAGCAATTCTGACTGCTCCTTCTGCATATCATTCTTCCCCACATGGATGATAATCTGTTTTGCTGTCTTTTGAAAGTGTTGCATGAGGGATGTTGCAGTATGTCATTGTAGCTCTGCTTCTAAAATTCCTGATTAGTGAATGTCCAACAATCAGTGTCCTTATCTCGGCTGTGATCGGTGCAGAATGCAGCTGATAAATATGTACTGTTGAATTGAAACAGGTATGGAAAATGTTAGACAATAAAAGCACATGTAAAGAAAGACAAACTAGTAAGGAAACACTAGAATAACTTAGTAGAAAAATAAGTAAAGTAAAAATAATAGTAATAAAATAATGTTAGTTATGCATAGTTTTTTTTTAAAATAGCTCTTATGTCCAGTGTTGTGTTTGTATTTATTATTAATTTATGTAGCACCGTTGTCCTGCGAGACACGACATTTCTTTCCTCTGTATGTTCACACATGTAGCGGAATGACAATAAAGCTTGACTCGACTTCACTTGATTTGAAATATGAAGAAAAATCAGCTGTCAGAAAGCAAGGATGAGAAAATAGATGAGAGGAGTCTTCATTTGATGAAGGAAAAATGGGAAAGTGAGAAAATATTTAGATCATTAAACAAATCTATATATTAATTAAGGAGGAACAAGGATGGACTTTGAAGGGCTCTGGTCTCTTACCTACCGGACATCCCTGGAGGCACTAGGAAATAGAATAAGGTGTTTGAAAAACTCAGAGCAAATTGTTGACTGTGGACTCTTATTACATGAACTCAAGCAGTTAGCCAGGCACTGCATGCAGAATATCTAATGAGACTTGACTCATCAATATATGTTCAAGAGATACTTAAAGAGGGAGAAACAAGAGACTGATGAACTGATCAAAAAAGCCAAGCTTTCCAGCAACATAAGCTGGGTGAAAGAGAAAAAGCCAGCACTAAGAGCAAGGAGGGTAAAGAGTTAATATAACAGATTTTGTTTCATATATAGCCATATATGTAAAAAATTGGGAAGTAAATTTAAAGACTAATGATAAAAAAGCAGAACAGGCCAAAAAGATCCAGTGATTTTTCAGTCAACTTACAAAAAATTACATGAAAGCTGTGTACGCAACCATTTTGATGGGCTTGCCTTAGGAAGTAATTAAGAAAGAGAATAAAAATGAATACAACATCCGAATGAACAAATAAATCCAGTTCAATAAAGTTTATTGTCTATGTGTCACGGATCACAGAAGGCAGAGACAGAAGTATCGTTCACACAGTGTTTATTAAAACACAGGAGTCTTTGCACCGAGGTGCGAGTAAGCAGTTCAAAGCAGAGTCAAACAGGTTACTGAGAATCACTTCCCTTGTGTAGAGCAAGCCGATGACAGGGGTTAGTCTCTGGGTACATGGAGTAGTAGAAAGCCTGGGCGGATGATCGGGAAGAGCAGACGGAGAGAGTAGCGATCATGTGAAGACGATACCAGACAATGAGGAACTGGAGTGGGTGAGAATATATAGTGTGATGGTGATGACTGGAGCAGGTGAGTGTGATGAGTGCACAGGTGTGTGTAATCAGTAATCGGGTGACTGAGTGCGTTGTGTAGTGGCTGGAGAGTGTGAATGGTGATCCGGGCTGATAGAACGTGCAGGGGGTGTGACAGTACCCCCCCCCTCCACGGGTGACTCCTGGCACCCTGGACCGGCGGCGTGGACGACCGCGGCCTCGAGGAGCTGGACGGTTGGGATGTTGCTGGTGGAATACTTTGAGGAGATTAGGATCGAGAATGTCCTCCCGGGGTGTCCATGACCGCTCCTCGGGGCCGCCGGGAGTTGAGGATTTCTTTGACCTGGTAGATGTTTTCACCCATGACTTCAGGTTGTGCTGGAGGGGGAGGCAGCTCTGGGTCTGTGGAAGGAGGAGAGACAGGGTCAGTGAAGGGTTTAAGGAGTGAAACATGGAAGGCAGAAGGAATACGGGAGTGAGGTGGCAGGTTGAGGCGGTAGGTGACAGGGTTTATCTGGGAGTGAATGGTGTACGGCCCTATGTAGCGGGGACTCAGCTTTCTACAGGGCAGTCGGAGACGGATGTTCTGGGTCGACAACCACACTTTGTCCCCCGGATGGTATACTGGGTTGGGTACTTTGCAGCGGTTGGCGGCGTCGGTATGTCTCCGTGAGCTGAGTCCCATACCCTCTCGCTCTCCTAGAACCAGTGGTTTACCGCGGGCACTTCAGAGGCTTCGCCGGTCCACGGAAACAAGGAAGGTTGGTACCCTAGAACACACTGAAAGGGGGTTAGTCCTGTAGAAGCTTGGCGAAGGGAATTCTGGGCATATTCTGCCCACGGTAAGTACTGGCTCCAGGTGTTCTGGTGATGAGCACAGTAGGTCCGGAGGTAGCATGAGATTTCCTGAATCTTTCGTTTGGTCTGCCCGTTAGTCTGTGGGTGGTAGCCGGATGAAAGACTGATCGATGTCCCAAGCAACTGGAAGAAGACCCGCCAGACCCTGGAAATAAATTGCGGTCCCCGGTCGGAGACGATATTCTCGGGGAGACCATAGTTGCGGAAGACATGGTGGAACAGTGCTTCCGCGGTTTCTAAGGCAGTAGGTAAGGCTTTGAGTGGGATCAGTTTGCACTGTTTGGAGAATCTGTCAACAGCCACCAATATGGTGGTGTGACCTCGAGATGGAGGTAGATTGGTGGCAAAATCTATGCCAATGTGGGTCCAGGGCCGGCGGGGAATGGGCAATGGCTGAAGTTTGCCCTCAGGAAGACGGTGTGGAGTGGTGGTTACGGCGCAGACCGAACACCCTCGGACATACTGGGCAACGTCCTTGGCCATACCTGGCCACCAGTATTTCCCACGTAGGAGCGAGAGGGTTCGCCTGCTGCCCGGATGTCCTGAACTGAGGGAGGTGTGCATACTTTCGAGGAGGGTTAAACGGTGACTGGATGGAACATAGGTTAACCCTTGAGGAAGACCTGGAGGGGATGGCTCCTCGAGAGTGGCTCGTCGATTTTCCATAGTATGGGTGCAATGGAGATGAAGGGTGGCAGAATTGGTTCGGGAGTGTCTGGAACAGGATCTGGTGAGTAAAGACGGGAAAGGGCGTCTGCTTTACAGTTCTTGCTCCCTGGTTGGTAAGTGATGGAGAAGTTGAATCTGGCGAAGAACAGTGACCATCGAGCTTGGCGGGCGTTCAGTCGTTGGGCATTGCGAAGATACTGAAGGTTTTTGTAGTCCGTAATCACGGTGAATGGAAATTGTGCCCCTTCCAGCCAGTGCCGCCATTTCTCGAGGGCCAGTTTGATGGCCAGCAACTCACGATCCCCTATGCCGTAGTTCTGTTCGGCAGAAGTGAGTTTTCGTGAATAGTACGCACACGGATGGAGAGCTGTGGGTTTGTCAGACCACTGGGAGAGTACGGCCCCCACTCCTACGTCTGCCGTATCGACTTCGACCATGAAGGGCCGTGTAGGATCCGGGTGTCTGAGGATGGGTGCTGTGGTGAATTTGCTTTTGAGAAGTCGGAAGGCGCGATCCGCCTCGGAGCTCCAGGCGATGATTTTCCGACCCCCCTTGAGGAGAGATGACAAGGGTGAAGAGATAGAGCTGTAATTCTTTATGAAGCGTCGGTAGAAGTTGGCAAATCCTAGGAAGCGCTGGAGCTCCTTGACGGTTTGGGGTACCTTCCAGTTGTTCACAGCGTCCACCTTGGCGTTCTCCATCTGGACCCCCGCAGCGGAGATCACGTAGCCGAGAAAGGAGATGGTGGACAGATGGAACTCACATGTTTCGGCTTTGAGGTAGAGTTGGTGCTTACGGAGACATTGCAACACTTGGCTGACTTGGTCACGGTGGTCGTCTAGATTACGGGAATAGATAAGGATGTCGTCGATGTATACAATTACACATTTATGGAGGTGGTCCCTGATGATATTGTTTATGTAGTTCTGGAATACCGATGGACTGTTGGCTAACCCATAGGGCATGACCAAGTATTCATAGTGACCAGTAGGGGTGATGAAGGCGGTCTTCCACTCATCTCCTTCTCGAATACGGATCAGGTTGTACGCGCTGCGGAGATCCAGCTTACTGAAAACTCGCGCCTCCCGAAGCTCCTCAAGAGCGGCTGGCACAAGGGGTAAAGGGTAAGCAAATTTCACCGTAGCTTCGTTTAACACCCGATAATCGATACACGGCCTGAGCCCTCCGTCCTTCTTGGTCACGAAAAAGAAGCTCGATGCGGCAGGAGACTTGGATGGCCGAATGAAACCCTGGTTGATGGCTTCGTGGACGTAGCTCTCCATCGCCTCGTGTTCAGGACGGGAAAGAGGGTAGATGCGACCGTGCGGTAATTTGGCGTTGGGCAACAGGTCGATGCTACAATCGTAGGGCCGGTAAGGAGGTAGTTGTGTGGCACGTTCCTTACTGAAGACATCTAGGAAGGAGTGATAGGTGGGTGGAACGTGCCGGGTGAGGTCCGTGGAAGAGTGATCTAAGGCGGTTGAGTGAAGAGGAAGAGATGACTGGCTGGTAGTTGGCTGACGAGTGTGGTCCTTGCAGGCCTTGCTCCAGCTGAGGATCTGTCCAGTGCTCCAGTCAATGGTGGGTTGATGCTGGACTAGCCAGGGCCGCCCCAACACAATATCGACATTGGCCCTGGGCAAAACTAAAAGGTGGAGTTTTTCCTGGTGGCCTGGGGAAATCACCAGAGTGACTTGACGTGTTCGGCGGGTGATCTGGCCCTCGCCCAATGGTGAGCTTTGTATCGTATAGATACGGTACCGGGTTTCATTTATTACTGTAGGGATGCGATGTTTTGTGATGAAGTTCGTGGAGATAAAGTTTCCAGCGGCTCCGGAATCCACCAGGACGTTGGACCATAGGACGAGGCGGACGGACTGGGCAGCCAGAGATGAGGTGGGATGCTTCTCCACAGTAGAGACAGAGTTGAAGACGGAGCCGTCGGTTGCGTTCAGCGGAGGTAAGATGGTAAGCATCTGTGATCATGGGTTCCTCGGAGTCGGCTGGAGATGATGAGGGACGATGGAGACAAGGGGCATCAACAGTGGTAAGTGAGGGGGAAGAGTGAGGATGAGTGGTGCTTTGTGACGGGTAGTAGGGGTGGAACAAGCATTAAGGTGTTGGGAGACGCTGATAGCCTTCCGGATGAACACCTCTAGATCAGCGTGATCTTCATAAATCACCATATGCCAGCGAACGGCGGGTGTTAATCCTTGACGGTAGGCGGCGAGTAATGCTACTTGGTTCCACCCACTACTGGCGGTGAGAGTGCGAAACTGAAGTGTATATTCATGTATGGTGAGGTTTCCTTGGGTGAGTGATATGAGTTCATCGTGGACTGATAGTGGAGTGAGTGCTGTGCCAAATACTTCTTTGAAGTGTTGGGTGAAGGAGTGATAGGAGTGAAGGACTGGGTTGCTGGCATTCCAGAGGGCGTCAGCCCATTGCAGTGCTCGGCCCGTGAGGAGAGAGATCACAAAGGCGATCTTAGATATCTCGTTGGGGAAGGACTCTGAGTTGGTCTCTATATATAGAGAGCATTGCAGCACGAATCCGGCACAGGTCTGAGGATCACCAGCGTAACTGGCGGGACGAGAGATCGATGATCTCGACATCGCGAGCGGGTTTATAGGCAGATTCGTCGGCTGTTGGCTCAACGCCGCTGCTTCCGGGTATGAGTCAGCGGCGACCCCGGAAGTATAGGCGAGACCGTCCATTCTCCGGGAATGTATTTGCTGGTCTGGTATCCTGTCACGGATCACAGAAGGCAGAGACAGAAGTATCGTTCACACAGTGTTTATTAAAACACAGGAGTCTTTGCACCGAGGTGCGAGTAAGCAGTTCAAAGCAGAGTCAAACAGGTTACTGAGAATCACTTCCCTTGTGTAGAGCAAGCCGATGACAGGGGTTAGTCTCTGGGTACAAGGAGTAGTAGAAAGCCTGGGCGGATGATCGGGAAGAGCAGACGGAGAGAATCAGAATCAGAATCAGAATCAGAATGGGTTTTATTGCCAAGTGTGCTTACACACACAAGGAATTTGTTTTGGCTACAGAAGCTTCCAGTGTACATAAAGTGAACAGTGACAACATGAAATAAATATGAAAAACACAACAAACATTAAACAGAGATGCAATCAGTCAAAAAGCTCTGGAAGGTGAATTGTATGTACAGACAAGTTATAAGGTGCTGTGTACGACTGCATAGAAAAAGTATTGCACTGTAAATTGTTATAAGGTGCTGTACGAGTGCGTATGAGAAAGTATTGCACATGTTTATTGCACAGTAGTAGAATATTTAACTGTTCATGAGGTAGATGGCCTGAGGAAAGAAACTTTTCCTGTGTCTGGCTGTTTTTGTGCTTGGTGCTCTGTAGCGCTGACCAGACGGTAACAGTTCAAACAGGAAGTGCGCTGGGTGTGAGGGGTCCAGAGTGATTTTGTAAGCCCTTTTACTCACTCTGGAAGAGTACAGTTCTTGAAGTGTAGGAAGGGTAGTGCCAGTGATTCGTTCAGCTGTCCGGACTATTCTCTGTAGTCTGCGGAGGTCGGTTTTGGCAGCTGAGCCAAACCAGACGGTGATTGAAGTGCAGAGGGTGGATTGGCTGACCGCTGAGTAGAACTGTATGAGCAGCTCCTGGGGCAGGTTGAACTTCCTCAGCTGAGGGAGGAAGTACAGTCTCTGCTGTGCTTTCTTCACTATAGAGTCTATGTGAATGTCCCACTTCAGATCCTGAGAGATGGTGGTGCCCAGGAACCTGAATGACTCTACTGCAGCCACAGTGCTGTCCATGATGGTGAGTGGGGGGAGTGCCGGGCGGGTTCTTCTAAAGTCCACTATCATCTCCACCATTTTGAGCGTGTTCAGCTCCAGGTTATTGCATCTGCACCATAAAGCCAGCCGCTCCACCTCCTGTCTGTATGCAGACTCGTCGCTGTTCCGGATGAGGCCGATAACGGTAGTGTCATCTGCAAACTTCAGGAGCTTAATGGAGGGGTCTTTTGCAGTGCAGTCGTTGGTGTATAAAGAAAAGAGTAGTGGGGAGAGGACACATCCCTGGGGGGCGCCAGTGCTGATGGCTGTCGGATGTAATTTTGCCCATTCTGACTAGCTGTTGTCTATCTGTCAGAAAGCTGGTGATCCATTGACAGACAGAGCTAGGAACAGAGAGCTGGGTCAGTTCGTACTCGAGCAATGATGGGACAATGGTGTTGAAGGCAGAGCTGAAGTCCACGAACAGAATCCTTGCGTAGTTCCCTGGTTTGTCTAGATGTTGTAGGGTATAATGCAGTCCCATGTTGACTGCATCATCCACAGACCGGTTTGATCTATAGGCAAACTGCAGAGGGTCCACTAGAGGTCCAGTGAGGTCCAGTCTTTCAAATGACTTCATGGCCACAGTTTTGGTGTGAACCATGGTTTATCATTGTTAAATGATAAATAAGTCCTCAAAGAAACTGATGTATGATGTTACAGTCACTGTGAGCTCGTCCAGGTCGGTGGCAGCAGCTTCAAAAACACTCCAGTCAGTGCATTCAAAACAAGCTTGTAAGTCCTGTTCTGTGTCGTTGGTCCATCTCTTAACAGTCCTTAATACTGGCTTAGCAGTTTTAAGTTTTTGCCTGTAAGTTGGTAGAAGATGAACCAGGCAGTGGTCGGAGAGTCCTAGAGCTGCTCTGGCGACCGAGCGATATGCATCCTTTATTGTTGTGTAACAATGGTCCAAAATATTATTGTCTCTGGTGATGTGCTGTTTGAATTTAGGCAGCTCATGTGTGAGTTTAGCCTGATTAAATTCACCGAGAATGATAAAAACAGAGTCCGGGTGTTGTTGTTCTGTGTCTGTGATCAGATCAGCCAGCTGTTGCAGTGCAGTACTCACGTGTGCTTGTGGTGGAATATAAACACCGATTAGAATGCACGAGGAAAACTCCCGCGGCGAGTAGAATGGCTTACAGTTCCACATCACTTCCACATCAGGACAGCACATCTTCTTTAACACAGTTACATCTGTACACCACCTTCTGTTGATGTAAAAGCATATTCCACCGCTGCGTGTTTTGCCCGTTGATGCCGTATCGCGATCCGCTCTGAACAGCTGAAAGTCCGATATGTGAAGCGCGCTGTCCGGAATTGCTTCGTTCAGCCAGGTTTCCGTGAAACACAAAGCAGCAGAGTTGGTAAAGTCCTTGTTATTGTGTGCGAGCAGAAGTAGTTCGTCCATTTTGTTAGGAAGAGAGCGGACATTCGCCAGATGGATGCTAGGCAGCGGCGTTCTAAAGCCGCGTTGTATGAGCCTGACGAGCGCGCCGGCTCGCTTCCCACGCCTGCGCGTCTTGTAGCGTTTCCACAGTGCTGCTACTCCGCCGACAACAATGTTCCGCAAAACGCCAGAAACATCAAAAACCGGTTGGTGATTAAATGATGTGCACTGCCGAATGTTTAGCAGTTCGTCCCTGGTGTAACTGACCGCGTATGACAAACATAAAACAGGACAAACTAGTAAAAACACTACGAAAACTGAAGCGCTCCACGCCGAGGCAGCCATCCGCGGTCGAGAGAGTAGCGATCATGTGAAGACGATACCAGACAATGAGGAACTGGAGTGGGTGAGAATATATAGTGTGATGGTGATGACTGGAGCAGGTGAGTGTGATGAGTGCACAGGTGTGTGTAATCAGTAATCGGGTGACTGAGTGCGTTGTGTAGTGGCTGGAGAGTGTGAATGGTGATCCGGGCTGATAGAACGTGCAGGGGGTGTGACACTATGCCACAGTGGTTAGAAAATTGTCTTTAGACATAGGCTCACACACACACAACAACAAAAACAAATACACTTATTATTTTTTATAACTTATAATCACTTTCCCAGTGATGGGTTGCAGCTGGAAGGGCATCCGCTGTGTAAAACATATGCTGGATAAGTTGGCGGTTCATTCCGCTGTGGCGACCCCAGATTAATAAAGGAAATAAGCCAAAAAGAAAATGAATGAATGAACTTATAATCACAAATTAACTGATTAAAAAATATAAGGTTTAAATACTTAAATAATTATGATTATTGCATGACTCAGATTCAGAATTAGAAAATAAGGACAGTACAGTGAGGGTTAAAATTAAACCAGATGCACATCTGCCTAAAAAAAAAGAAAAATGTTGAAATAGGTATAAAAACAATATTGAAGTTTTAATGAGAGTAGGAATATTAACACCTAGTGATTGTAAGTGCAATATGTCCTTCAAATTATATTTAAATTCAGGTATGACTCTGTATGTAACTAATAATATTTAAGTTAAATTTTAAATTAAATACTTTAATTAGGCTGCTTATCAAAGCAGGTAAAAACAGAAGATATAAGGACTATCAATGAGAGAATATTTTCCAGCCAAAGTTTTTAATTTTATGAACAAATGTTCCTCCTGATGTCAAATATTGTTAAGTAATTATTTCTGTTCAGCCAATTTTAGGTAATTAGCAGAGGAACCCTTTTGCATTTACATATGTAATCACCAGCAGTGTTTTCTTCACTGGAGATTACTTTCTGTATTCCTGCTGAACAACTTGCACTCATCAACTGCTGCCACAGCTGACAAAAATCTGGACACTTACGCACACAGACTCAGCTTAAACTCATAATCACTGATTACATGGACTATATATACACCACTCACTTTTACAGACACTTGGCTGAGTCTTGTTTATTTGCTAACATTACAAAACATTTTTTCCTTGTCTAGTCTTCGATGTTTTTGACCTTTCGCTTGTTCAGCCTAGCCCTAGTTCACTTTGCTGCCTAGTCTGACCATTCACCTGTTTTTGACCTTCCAGCCAGTTGACAAAATGGCCACCAACAGCATCCAACAGCAAGACCCGCTGGCTGCAGGGCTTGTCACACACAAAATTGCCACCAGCTCCACCCAACAGCAAGACCCGCCAGTTGCGGGGCTTGTCATTCACAAGATGGCCACCAACACTTCATCACTGCCAGATCCTCCGTTGTTGCCAGAGTCTTCATTGCCCCCAGAACTGCAAGAGCTTCCGTCGCCGCCAGAGTTGTGGGCACCAGATTACTCTGAATCCCTTGAATGGCAGCCGCCAGATCCCTCTGAATTCCCCAAACGGCGGGCACCAGATCCCTCTGAATTCCCCAAACAGCGGGCACCAGATCCCTCTGAATTCCCTAAATGGCGAATGCCAGATTCCTCTGAATTCCCCAAATGGCGGGCATCAGACCCTCATGAACTCCCGAAATAGCGGGCACCAGATTCACCCGAATCCCACAAAAGGTCAGAGCCGTTACCCGAATGCCACGAAGGGTCAGAGTTGCCAACTGAGTCCCACAAAGGGAGCTACAAGAGTTGTCGAGGCAGACACCTGAGCTCCAAGAGTGGTTGCTGCCTGTACCAGAGCGACAACTACAAGAACTGTTAATGCAGCTGCCTCCTGATCCACTGGGGTTGTCTGAACCGCCAGTGCCTCCTGACTCAGAGCCACCTGATTCATCAGTGCTGTCTGAACCACTAGTATATCCTGATCAAAAGCCACCTGATCCTCTGAAGTCGTCTGAACCGCCAGTGCCTCCTGAACCTGAGCCTCCTGACCCATCGGGGATGTCTGAACCGCCAGTGCCTCCTGACCCAGAGCCACCTGATTCATCAGCGCTCAGAGCCTCCTGACCCACTGGGATTGTTTGATCCACCATTGCCTCCTGATCCAGAGCCACCTGATCCTCTGGGGTTCTCTGAACCACCAGTACTTCCTGAACCCGAACCTCCTGACCCACGGGGGATGTCTGAACCGCCAGTGCCTCCTGACTCAGAGCTACATGATTCATCAGTGCTATCTGAACCACTAGTATATCCTGACTCAGAGCCTCCTGACCCACTGGGATTGTTTGAACCACCATTGCCTCCTGATCTACAGCCACCTGACCCTCTGGGGTTGTCTGAACCACCAGTACTTCCTGAACCAGAACTTCCTGACCCACTGGCGTTGTCTGACTCACCAGTGCCTTCTGAACCAGGGCCTCCAGACCTTCCGCAGCCCCACGCTCCAGGCCCTCTGCAGCTCGCCCGCCGTCCATGCCCTTGTTCTGCCTCCACTCCACCTCCCTCCTGCATTGTATTGAGAGTGTCTGGAAGCTGCTCTTAGAAAAGGGGCTCTGTTGTGATCGTCAGTGATGCTTTCTTCACTGCAGATTACTTCCTATATTCCTGCTGAACTCCATCTCCCAGAACTCCTTGCACTCATCAACTCCTGCTACAGCTGACAATAATCTGGAGTATTTGAAGCAGTTTATTGCAGATATGATTTAAACAGGATATATGGTAAACAGGTAAAGTCTTTTATCTGTCAGATGATGAGCAGTGGATCAGGATGGTATAAACCAGAGACTGATGGATGAAACAGATGAAAATAGGACACATACACACAACCAGGAGGGAACCAATACTAGGAGAGAGATGAAGACACTGTGGGTATTCTTGGAACAGACAAAGTAAGTAAACTATCTCAAACAAGTACTGACTGACCGTGAGAGTACGTCCTTCTCTTATGTGATGAGGCCGGACACTGAGTGAAGGAGCATGCAGGTATTTATGGGCTGGAGTGATGAGCAGGGAATGACATGCAGGTTCACAGGTGATTAGTATTCAAGTGATGGGGGTCTTGCTGATTGCGGTGACAGTGAACGGCGTGAATCATATGAATGTGAATAGGGAGAACCTTGCCTGGCTGTGTGGGGGTCTTCCACGGCCTCTTGAAGCCGGACATTCAGGATGGGAACTGTGAAATTCATGGAGTAGAGCTGGATCAAGAATATCTTCTTTAGGAACTGAGGACCTTACCTTGGGACCATAACTCTCCCGAAGGACTAAGTACTCCAATCTACCCCCACCCTGTCTGGAACTGATGATCTCACTAACCGACTAGATGGAACCTTCCTCAACCAGGGAAGGAGGAGTGGGTTCTTCGGCAGGACCAATTTCTGTGGAGACAGGAGGGCAGAAAGGTTTTAGAAGTGATATGTGAAATGAAGGGTGTATTCTATATTCAGGTGGGAGTTGCAGACGATACGTTACTTGGTTGATCTTCTCGACAATGGGGAAGGGACCAATACAGCTTCCTGCAGGGCTGTCGGAGACACATTTCCCTCATGGATACCCAGACCCTCTGGCAAATCTCAAAGTTGAGAGTTGTCACTCTCTTGGAACCAGCAATCCATGGCTGGGACGTTGGATGGTTCCCCCGACCATGGAAACAGGGGAGGCTGGAAACAGAGTATGCACTGGAAGGGCGTGAGTTTTGCACATACACAACCCAGCCTAGGAACTGGCTCCAGAATTTCTGGTGACCGTGGCAGAAGGTTCGTAAGAATCACCTCACCTCCTGGTTCTTACGTTCAGTCTGTTTGTTTGTGTGAGGATGGTTGCCGGAGGACAGACTTATGGTCACACCTAGAAGTCTGAAGAAGGCCTTCCAGACACTGGAAATGAACTGAGGACCACGGTCTGAAACGATATCGTCAGGAAGTTCAGAAGTCCGGAACACATGATTAAACAAGAGCTCTGCGGTCACCATGGCAGTCGTTAACCCATGCAGGGGACTCAATTTACAAAACTCGGCAAATCTATCAGTATTGACTAGGACACAGGTATTACCTTCGGAAGCTGGGAGCTCAGTCATATAATCAACTCCTAGATGTGACCGGGGTGATTCGGGACTGACAGGGGTACAAGCGTTCCTTTTGGGTAGGTTTTGGGAAGTTTTTGAAATGGCATACTCCTTGCACCCATGCACAAACTTTCTTATGTCCTGGGCCATGCCCGGCCACCAGAAACAGTCTCTCAGTAGTGATCAAGTCTCGTTGGCTCCAGGGTGACAGTGCCCAAACAGGCAGTAAGTTTTCCTTGGTCTAGAATCATGAGTTCAGGGCCTGGGTCTGGAGGGGTCAAGGAAACAAGCTGATGGAGGAGTAAAGGCTGGTTGTGAACCTCTCTGCTACAGGCTTCCATCAGTGCTGAACACCGAATTAACAACTGGATGAAGTTTTCCAGACCATATGTATCATAATAGGCTAATAACTGCATTCTCAGGCGTGGTTCCAACCCCTGTCAGTAGGTGGTCATAAGCGCTCTTTCATCCCAAAGGCTGGCTGCCGTGAGGGTATGAAATTTTAACGAATATTCCTGGAGAGACATTGTACCTTGTTTCAAATGATATAACTGTTCGCCAGCACAAGCCTCTACAGCTGAGCAGTCGAAAACCATTTTGAAATGTTTGGTAAACTGCTTGATGGATTGTGTTACCGGTCCTCTTTGAGGCCATAAAGTTTCTGCCCATTGCAGTGTCTTTCCTGAATACAATAACAGTTGCATCTCAAACACAAGTGAACAAGTATAAACCTGTTGCACTCCTCCACCAGGCCTGAGTAGGACGCAGGGCGAGCCATGGGACTGGCATTAACCTGCGTTAAAGAAGACATGGGGAATGCCGAAGTGCGGGGGCCGGTGGTGGAGGTGCATGAAGCACCTGTTTCAGTGAGTCCACGAATGCTTGGAATGGGTCTTCACTGCTCATTTTCGGTGTCGGTCTGGCCTTCTGTCACAGAAGGGGGACTGAGAGCAGAACTGAGTGAGTATACAAAACAGGATAGATGGTAAACAGGTAAAGTCTTTTATCTTGCAGATAATGAGCAGTGGACCAGGATGGTATAAAGCGGAGACTGATGGATGACACAGATGAAGACAAGACATGTACCCATAACCAGGAGGGAACCAACACTACAATGTAAAACCCAACAGTCAAATTTATCAAATGAAATGAGTGTAGTTTACTCCAAATTTACTGAACGTTAATTCTACTCATTTGAAAAGAGTTTTGTGTTAACACTCAGTGTTGAAGTAAATGAGTTAATTAAGTCATTAAGTGTGTGTTGATTGAGCATTGATAATGTACACCTGCTGTTAGCAAGCAGAATTACTGAAGAGATACTCAAAACTACAGCTGACTTCAGTCACAGCCTTAAAAGAAATAAAGCAAATACAATCTCTTAAAATCTTAGCTCATTAATCAACTCCACAAACAGCATCTGTCAGGGTTGAGATCAAGAGAAAACAGGAAAAGGCTTGGAGGCAGACAGGAAGAAAAGCAACTTTAGGACACTGCAACAAGATAACACCAGACATGACAAGACTCACGGAAACAGGACTAGACCGGGAGATCATCAGACATGCAAGAAGGGAAACAACGATCTGACACAGAACTACGATCAAGGGAGGAGTAAATAGGGAGAGAAATCAAGGAAAACAGGTGAGTGAAATTAGCTTGATAGAATAATGGAAAGTAATAGAGCAGATGGGTGGGGAAGCAAGAAGTAAACAAAGCATGAAGCGAGTGATCAAAACAAAACAGAACGAGTAAAGGGAAAGTGCGTAGACTAACAAACACAACAAAAAGGAATTAACCAGTGATCAGACCGAGGATGTAACAGTATCAACAGCTTCACCTATTACTAACCTGCTTGACTTTGTTTCTGTCAGGTGTCTACAAAAGCACTTTGCAAGATTCACCTTAAATAATCTTGTTAGACGTCACCATACCCAGAGTAGGACTACCGTCCCGATGGCCATTCAAACCAGGCGCAGACCTGGATCTTTTCATTCAGGCTAGCACCTACTTGTGCTGCAACAGGGATCATTTGTCCCGATACGGTATTAACCAAGGCTGAACCTGGACCGGGGCGTCCCACTTGCCACTTTTAGCACACTGAGACAGGGATCATTTGTCCCGATAGGCTTTTAACCAAGGCTGAACCTGGGCCGGGGCGTCCCACTTGCCACATTTAACACACCGAGACAGGGATCATTTGTCCTGATAGGCTCTTAACCAAGGCTGAACCTGGACCCACTTTTTAAACACACCAGCCCACCCCCCAATAAAGACACTGCATAGCGATTAATGTTTAATGATTAATGTAGTGTAACTTTATTATTTCATGAAAAACTTTTTTTTTATTTCTTCAGGGAGATTTTGAGTCATCCGTTGGTTCGAGCGGCCGTGCCCCCTGGCTCTTGCCCTTGACAGGCTGCCATGGCAGCGTCCTCCTGCTGGTTCCCTCCTGGAAAGGAGAGACAGTAAGACCGGTTTGCCAACGTCATATGCCCTGCCACATCCATGCCAAAGGCGGAGGGCATGGTGGGTACAGACTTTTTTTTTGTAGTTTCTGCTCTGGGGCACCAACCGAGCAGAAACTTGGTTAAACCGAATAGGCTAGAACACTCACCTAAAAGGGCAGGGAGGTTTGACAGCGTACCAGGCTGGCTTCCGAGAATAACTTGCCTTCTTTAGCCTGCTTGGTCCTCACCTCGTGTACCACGACGCTCCAGTGCATGCCGCAAATCAGAGCTCTGACCTCCATTCATATCACGACCAGGGCGGTGCTGGAGAGGCGGCAGGAGGCCGGCTGCGTTTCCGAGAGATAATCTAAGAATTGGGCTATGTTCTTCAGGTAATGCTTTACACTGGTTTAAGTTTCACTGCTGAAAATTCAAATACTGAAGAGCAAATCCACCAAAGCGCAGCTCTACAAGTCCAGATCCGAGCAGGCCAGTGGCAACATTGGCGAGGAAAAAACTTCACCAATTGACGAAGTGAAGGAAAAAAACCTTGAGAGAAACCAGGCTATGTTGGGCACAGTCATTTTTTCTTCTGGCCAAACTTCCATTGTGGAGCTGCAGTCTAGGTGCCAGGGGCTGGAGAAGCTGGACGTCCATCGTGGAAGCTGCAGGTGGGTAGGTCACCAGCGGAAGGTCAGGCTGGCCCACAGGATCAAGCGTAGACTTGTTTGTCACTGTAGCCTTTCAGGAATCAGTCTCATGCACTCCATTCCTCCATGACCACCACAGCATCAGCTCAAGATAAGGCCTGGTCCAGGGGACCTTTGATCATCTCTTCACAGGTCTAGGATCGCATCGATGGCGCTGCATAATCTGTAGGGACCTCGGGATGAGTATCCCCAGGTGGAAATAGAAAATAAAGAAAATATTTAGCGTAGCTGCTGTTCATAGTGTATTTAAACCAGAAAGAAAATGGATTGTTATAGATGAAAATAGCAGTTATATAAACAAATATGTAAAGCATATGAGAGTTTCTAACACAATGGCTGGTGTATTAAGACAGGAGGAGTGTGTTCTACAGGTGGTTGTCAAGCCAGCTTACCTGTGTGGAGCACACTCATGCATCATACCATTATGCAATGCATTGAGTGTATGCTTTACTAAAAAGATAGGTCTTTAATCTAGTTTTAAATTGAGAGTGTGTCTGAGCCTCGGACATTATCAGGAAGACTATTCCAGAGTTTAGGAGCCATAAATGAGAAGGCTCAACCTCCTTTACTCAACTTTGCTATTCTGGGTACTACCAGAAGCCCTGCGTTTTGAGTTGTCTTAATTTATTGGGTTTTACAGTGTAGGAAAGAGATGAAGACACTGTGGGTATACTTGAAACAGACAAGTTACGTAAACTATCTCAAACAAGAACTTACTGACTGTGAGAGTGCGTGTTTCTCATATATGTCGAGGCTGAACATTGAGAGAGGGAGCATGCAGGTCTTTATGGGCTGGAGTGATGAGCGGGGAATGACATGCAGGTGTGCAGGTGATTAGTATTCAGGTGACAGGGATCTTGCTGATTGCAGTGACAGTGAACGGGTGAATCATGTGACTGTAAATGGGAAGAACCTTACCTGGATGTGACAGTCGCAGAATTAAAAGTTAAATAAGCGTCAGGATAGATTAGAGGACATTGTGCAAATTAAACAACAAACAGATCTCTGTGAACAATCTTGAATGAAAGTGAGGAAAAAGACAAAGTTATTTAGCATACACATAAAGGACAATTTGTAGCACCAACAGCACTTCTAAGTATCCTTATTGATGATGTACATGGTTTTTATTATTTAGGGTGAAGTACTAAGAAAAATTAAACAGCAAGGAGATTAGACTCCTCATTTAAATGCAGTGCTTAGTGAGTTTTGTCCACATATGAAATCTGTGCTAAATATAATGTGAGGAAAGGAACAGCAACCAGTACCTGAAGTGATATTCAAGCAATTAATAAGGGGTTTTGTGGATATGATAAAAGGAGTACAAAGCAAGAAATACATATTTGTGGTAATTAACAGGTTATGATAAAAATCAGGGGTTAATCATATTTTTAATAAGAAAAGTAAATCCTGGATTTGAAATACCATCAGAAATAAGTTCAAATAATGGGTCTGCATTTATAAAGTAATTAGAGCAATGAAAAGCTAATTAAAATAATAGCTAAAAAAGTAAATAAATAAATAGATTAAAATAAATAAATTAATAACAGTTAAGGAAGTACTGTTAATTGAGAATAAAGCAAAGGCTAGAGTGGATTTGTCATGCACAATCACAAGCCAAAAGCACCAAGAAGATCCATTAAGGCCAAAACATTTTATTTGAAAAGGCTAAACTTGATTTGGATTAGTAAACTTAACTGGATTTATGTGTTAACAAATGCTTTAATAAGATAACACATACAAACTAATAGAAACAGGAACTTAACACTGCATGAAATGCTAATGAGCTGGCCCACACTTGTGGCCCTGTCTAATACATTGGGAAATAAGAATACTGCTCTTATAAGAAAAACTAACTGCCATGTATGAAGCTATATATTTACAGGAAATCAGAAAACTGCAAAATGAGGAAGCAGAGATGCCAGGTTCTGTTGTTCCAGGTGATGGAGTGTATCTGAGGGAGTTTTGGAAAAAGTGGAATGAGACCAGAAAAGAAGGACCATATCAAGAGTCAGAGCAACTGCAGTTCAGAAGTTCATCGAAGCTGCTCCAACACAGTATAGTACTCAGAAGTACATCTGGTGATGTGAGATAAAACATCAGTTCTTTTACAGACACCCTGAATGTTGATATTGTAAATATGCTATAAAACCATGCTGTGAGCAAAGCATGATGATTGTTGTGCTTTGAGTTTGTTTTGAACTCCCCAGAAAAGATTCAGTTAGGGAGAGTCTTTTACTCCTTCCTAATCCAAATGTGGAGGGAGATGTTTGGTTCAGTTTCTCCTCTAAAGTGCGACGCAAGGATGCTGACAATTGATAAGGATAAAGATGGGCAACTATTTTGGTTGCATACATAAAGAGAATCGTTTAGAAAGTATGAAAAGAACAAGATCATATGCAAACACATGATACTAAGCTTATACTATATGACCTTTAAGATATGTAAAAAACATATTTTTTTTGGCACTCTTCAAATTAAAAAAGGCTAGAGAGAATGAAACTACTGTAGTGATCATCTGTAAGTCAGAAACTTGAGGAATTTCAGTTGTGGAAAATAATTTCCAGTATGAACAAATGGTGCAGCCAGTAAAAGTAAGACTTAACTCTGCCCCTTTTGTTTAAGCTTATCAGTAAGAGTGGCAATGGAGACAGTGAAAATCCATCTGTCATTTGTTCTTCTGAAGGACAAAGGTGTTAAGAGGCCAGAACTTGCAAAATGGGTTCTTGACCTAATCAGCATTTTCCTTCTAATCTACATTGTCTCAGACACAGAGAGACACATGGATTACAATATTTCCATCTCACAAATTGGAATATTTTACTTCATGTAATGAGACAATGTCTGGGCACTACAATTCCCAGCAGACTTAGCGCCACTCAAGGAAGTATTGTTGTTTACGTGCAGACACTTAATTTCCTGGTTGTGGCGTAAATTAACAACAAGTTCCAGAGTGCTCAGTGCTATATAAGTGAGTCACAAAGTTTGTTTGCCCTTTTTTGCTTCTGGGTTTTGCATTCTGGTTGTGGCACGTCAAGGCCGAGTCGACACTTCACGTGAAGGGTAGCTGATTAATACTGCCAGATCTTTATTGTGAACTCATTTAAAGAGTGCTGTTACTAGATCCTTGTCTACTGAGGGATGCACGGTTGCTGTTTACTTTAGACCTACATTAATATTTTTGATATTGACTCTTTTTGGTCACTTTATTGATTTTGTGTTTTTTTAGGTTGCAGTGTGATTGCTGTGAGCTGAGTGTTGTGAGAACACTGCTGCTTGGGTGCCTCATCTGTCCTCACTTTCTGGTTAACTGGTGGCCATAAGTGTTTTTTTTTTCCCCTCCTTGTTTGCATTAAATATTGAGATCTTTTTTATAATCCAACTTATAAAAAAATAATTGTTTTCCTGATTGTAAGTCACTTCATTTACCCTCTGCTCAATAATTTTTTACTGGTAAAAGTCATCTGGTCACATTCATATACCTTTAGATTTAAATAATCATGTATATATTTAATATGCACTGTTTGAATTACTCCACTATATGAAACTTAGCTGATTAATGCTTATATATGAATGCTTAGGTAAAGATCAACACTACATTGTCTTGGGTAAACTCGAAGTGGTTTGGAAAATGAATTATGCATAGGAAAATATTTAAGACTTTTAAGTATAAAAACAGTTTAACTGTGGACTATGGCTATGCAAATGCTGGTCATACTATGGTTGACACCTCCAGTGGCTGACTCACAGGATCATTTAATCACAATGCTGGACTTGAAAGGTGCCATCTTTTCAATCCCGCCGGAAAGGATAAAACATTCTCTAAAAGTAGTAGTGGTGGTACACAATTTGTGTGGTTCACAAGTTGTGGTACACAGTGGTGATTTTTACAAGACACAAGGGTGGTTTTTAATGCAAGTGTTACACCACTGAATGTCTGCAAGGAAAAACAAAAGGATTCTCTGCACATCCCAGGCTATCCAAATTGTTCAAAGACTTCATAAACTTTGCTGCGTGTTCCAGCAAGGATTTTCATGGTGATTGGATTCACAGTGCTTTCTCCAAGGCGTCTGAAACAATCGCTTCATGACTACCACCTCCAGGAATCTCCAGATTCTCTAGCTTGTCTTTAG
The DNA here is from genome assembly GCA_903798125.1 of Danio choprae. Lineage (NCBI taxonomy): Eukaryota > Metazoa > Chordata > Actinopteri > Cypriniformes > Danionidae > Danio > Danio choprae. Next base: position 6,116,984 of record CAIGQW010055764.1, on the reverse strand, counting down.
AAAAGATAACAGTTATTAATCACTCCTCAACTTAATCACCTTTATGATTCATGCCTAAGCACTTCATTTACTGTACATTTAGTAATTTTAGTTACTCATTTATTACAATTGTGTCTTCTTTGTGTTGATAATACACCAAAAGGCTCTACAAATCAGACGATCTCATTATCCTTCAGATTTGGCCAGATAATAAACACTTTAACATTTGTATAATTCAATTAACAATATTTGATTGTTAATTATTCTGACATTAGGAGTTGTCACTGGTGCCCTATTTAAAATGAGTTATTTATCTGTTATTTACACACACCTTAAGAGTGGAGTGACCAAAATCTAAATATTAATACTGTTAATTTTAATATTCGAGTCAAACCAAATAAATTATCACTACATTATTTGGTGCCCTACGTGAGGCTAAAATATCAATATTAATATCAACACCAACGTATTGATGTTAATATTTGTGATAAATTCAAAATAATACTTCACTACACCATGGTATAACAATCATACTCGCGCTCTTAAAACAGCAACTCTTGAATGTAAGTGTAAAAAACAAAACAAATTAGAGGTCTTTAGAATTGCGTACAAAGATAGTATGTCCAGCTATAGGAAGGCTCTAAAATTCGCCAGTGCTGAGCACCTCTGCAAACTGATAGAAAATAATCATAGCAATCCTAGATTTTTTAATATTTAACACCATTGCTAAACTAACAAATAATTGGTCATCGGAACAAATTTTCCCACCACAAATTAGTAGTGATGACTTCTTTTTTTGGATGTCATTTTTTTCAGTGATAAAAAAGAAGGCTTCAAAAAGAATTTATATGTATTTTTATATTCTAGGTAAAGCATAAAACTAAAAAGTGTTCATGCAATTAAATATTGTCGGGCCAACATTTCCCATAATTTATTATAATTCTTTCCCATTTGCGCATCCACATTTTATCACAGTTGCAGTAAAATCAATTGCTGAATCCAAACTTTTTAAAATCCTGAATCAATATTGCAGTTACTTTTGCACGCTGGATGAAGGATGACACCATCACTAAAGTTTTTCTTTTAGACAGGTAGTGTTATGTTTTAAAACTATTTTAGTCATGCAAAGCTTATGTAGATTTTTTTGTGTTATGAATGGGTTATATGCACAGAAGTGTTCAGCCACTGAATTCTTCCAGGGAAAGGTCGATGTGGCTATTTTAAATTTTATAAGGGACCTTTTACAGCATCGATAATGTAGATTTTTATTTAGTTTAACATCAAAACATCAATAAATAGGGCTATTCCATCTAGCCTGCTTTACTGAGGTGAAGATGGTTTTATATTCACATTTGTTCATTTTTGAACAATGACAACCTGTGACGCGCTCCCTATATTGTTCACCATGCTACTTTGAATATTCGGTCTGAAATAGCATGTAAGTATGGCTTAGTAATAAGTGTAATTCCTGCACGCCGCCGGCCAACCACTAACTACATTTCTAACTGGCGAATGACGTGATCTAGTGGGTTGTCTGCAGTGCGCGCATTCGGGATTTCAGGAGGCATGGCTTTGGACGGCAGGGGAGGGACTATGTTTCAAAGATATTATGCTAACCGGTTAGCATTTTGAGAGATCACCTACTGCACCTTTAAACTTTTTGTACCGTCTTATAGTTCAGATTCATTAAACATTTCACTAAATCAAAATAATCTACAGTTTTTCAAAATCATAGGACAGGAAGAGCTAGATAAACTTATGAATATGTCTAAACCAGCTACATGTATGTTAGACCCAATTCCAACAAAATTACTGAAAGAGTTGCTATGTGTAGTAGGAGAACCTCTTCCAAATGTTCAAATCAACTATTCTTTATCTTTGGGCCATGTTACAAACCCTTTCAAGCTGGCTGTTATTAACATTATCATTAAGAAACCACAACTGGATCCCAGCAACTTAGCTAACTATAAGCCTATTTCAAATCTTCCATTTATTTCTAAAATACTAGAAAAAAGTTGTTTGTCCAGATCATCTGCCCAATTATGCTTCTTTCTACAGATGAAAAATATTTTTGTGTTTCAGTCAGGTTTCAGGCCTCATTAGTACAGAAATCGCATTACTGAAAATAACCAACAATTTACTCTTAGCTGCTGACAGAGGCTGCATCTCATTACTAGTTTTACTTGACCTCAGTGCTGCCTCCAACACTAGCCATCATGATATCCTCATTGATCACTTAAATTTTACAGGTGTCAAGGGACAGGCTTTACGACAGTTTAAGTCATACTTAACTGACCGTTACCACTTTGTAAATATAAATGGACAGCTTTCACAAGTCAGGCCAGTAAAGTATGGGGTGCCTCAAAGATCAGTTTTAGACCCTTTGCTGTAACAATATACATGCTACCCCTGGGAGACATTATTAGAAGGCATGGTAACAGCTTTCACTTCTCTGCATGCAGATGATACTCAATATATATTTCAACAAAACCTGATGAGATGTAAAAGATCAAACAGATGACCAACAATTTCGAAAAGACCTGCCATAGAAATTTTTTTTTACATGTCAGAGTTCTGTCCACGTCATCTGTTGTTATCGTCATGTGATCCCTTTGTCCTGTCTTTCCCGCCATCGTCAGTGTTAATTTATCCCACTTGTGTTCATCCCTGTGTCTCATCTGTGTAATCATCTCCTCTTGTATTTATACCCTTTCGTCTGTGTCCTTCGTTGTCTGGTATTGTATTGTCTCAGCGTCGTTGTCCCATCTGCCTGTTCCTTCTATCCAGTTTGTATCCAGCAAATCTTCCTATCAACTGTTTCCATACAGTTTTTTAATTCTCCTTCCAGAGGAAAACCCCAGCTCCAGAGTCATGAGTAGCTTCCCACGGTCCCCCAGAACTGCAGCCAGTCAGCCAGCACTGCTGCAGTCAGCCAACCCCCCAGCTCGCCCTCAAGCTCCGGATATGGTGCTCGCTTGTGGGTGCTGCCTGTAAGCGTCGCCCTCTGGTGAAAGTTCTGGGGGTGCTGGTTCTTCTAGGGTGGCAGTATGAATATCTTCGCCCACCTGCCATAAGATGGGTGCTAGAAAGACAAAGGAAGGTAACACTGGTTCGGGGGTATCGGTATGTAGATCTGGAGAGTATATGCGGGAGAGGGCGTTGGCTTTAAGGTTCTTATGACCCGGTTGGTAGGTGATCTGAAAGTTGAAGCGAGCAAAGAATAATGACCAGCGGGCTAGGCAAGCATTAAGGCGTTTAGCACTGCGGAGGTACTGAAGGTTCTTGTGGTCAGTTATTATGGTAAAGTGAAAAATGATTACCGTGTTACCGTTTAAGGGTCCATCTATTAGTCCTATGACGAACTAACAGCATGGGTGAAGGTTAAATGCGTGTAAGCCTTTTAGCACATGTGAAAAGAAATCTTTTTATTTATTCAAATTAATTTTAATTTTAATTCCGAATTTAATCTGACTCCAATTTATAATAGTTCAAATTTAAATTCATCCAATTCAAGCTGATCACCTTATAGGATGTGATTTAGTCTAATTTAGATTGATTACCCTAATAAATCCTTATTTTCAGTTAATGGTTCATCGTTTACCCGAAGTCACTTAGAGTCAGTATGCTGGCCAGTTACATCTGCTCATGGACACATCCTCGCCAGTTCTGGTTCTTAGATAGAGGATATAACTGTAAACTAATTTCCTTTAAGTAATATTAGGCCGCCCCATGCTTGCTCATACATAAAGAAAGTTTGAATTAGCCACTAGATTATATCATACATATCATATCAAGTCAATGCTACTACGGTTGCCTCGTTGTGTGTGTTTGGAGCTTCGCCGCATAGAATTGAAATTTCCACTTTCTTATCATAAAACACATCACCTTTCGCTAGTATTTGTATTTTCTACTAAGGGTGAACAAACTCTTAATACATTTATACAATCAAATCTACTTTATAGCGTTCTGTCTTTCAAGCATCTGCCTGTGAGTTGTAGCTTTAGCCTGCTAGCACCGCCAGCCAGCTAAAGCTACCGACTTCCTCTACTTACTGTCTTTGCTCTTCACCCTGTACTATGTCGCTTGCGTGTTCATCCTTGTGTGCAGAAGAAGCAGCGACGGAGGCGTTGGATGTGGAACTGGAGAAGCTTGGGAACCAGATTAGCCTTCTGGAGATGAAGCGGGTGCAGATCCGGAGGCAACGGGCCCTGCTCGATGTTCCCCGGACTGCGGCTCGCTCATGTGAGGTAAGTGTGCGATACAATCTTAAACCTCCGTCCACCTCAACCCCGTGTGTTTCTCCGTCCAGTCCCAGTGCACCGAAGCTGCGGCTTGGCCAGGGGTCGGTCACGCTGGCACCTGGCTACCGTGGCACCTGCACCTGGTTGCAGCCGCGTAAGGTGAATACCAGGTCGCGGGGCAGAACGTCTCCTCCTCCTGTGTTCGAGATGCCCACGGAGAACCGCTTCGCCCCCCTCTGCGAGACGGGTCATGATGTGGCTGTCATCGGTGACTGCAGCGTTCGCCACGTCTGGCTGCTTCCACTAAAGGTAACAACGTACGCACTCACTGCTTTCCCGGTGCTCGTGTTAAGAATGTTTCTGCTAGGGTACCTGCTATCCTGAGCGCTGGCGAGAGCATCGGAGCTGTCGTTCTCCACGTGGGGACGAACGACACCGGGCTGCGGCAGATGGAGATCCTGAAGAGGGACTTCAGGAGCTTGATCGAGACGGTTCGACACATCTCGCCTGCCACGCAGATCATCGTATCTGGACCGCTTCCTACTTACCGCCGAGGAAATGAAAGGTTCAGTAGATTTTTTGCTCTCAATGAATGGCTTTTAACATGGTGTAAAGAACAGAAGTTGCTCTTTGCCAATAACTGGAATCTTTTCTGGGAGCGTCCTAGGCTCTTCCGTCCTGATGGTCTGCACCCCAGCAGAGCTGGAGCTGAACTCCTGTCGGACAACATCTCCAGGATGCTTCGTTCTGTCTGACTAGTAAGTGAAAATTCACATTTTAGCCATATAGACTATTGCTCGTCACACTTAAATCACAGTAATGCACACCAGGTTAACCCTATAGAGACTGTGTCTGTTCCTCGTATTATTAGCTCAAGAAATAAACTTACTATGTGCTCCAAAAAACATCTATTAAGAATCAAACCAGAAAAATTGCAAAAAAGTGAAAATAGACATTTTATAAAGCTTGGTCTCTTAAACATCAGGTCACTAGCACCTGAAGCACTTATCATAAATGAAATAATAACAGACAATAATCTTAACGCACTCTGTCTCACTGAAACCTGGCTGAAACAAAATTACTATATTAGCTTAAATGAAGCAACTCCTTCAGGATTCTTATATAAACATGTGGCTCGTCAAACTGGTCGTGGTGGTGGAGTTGCATCAATCTTTAATGATAGTCTTAACGTTAATCAGAGAAACGGACTTATGCTTAACTCTTTTGAAGTATTGGCACTTAATGTTATGCTTCCAGATATTAGGAAAAAAACGATGTTATCTCTCGCTTTAATCAAAATATATAGGCCTCCAGGACCCTATGTCACTTTTCTAAAAGAGTTTTCTGATTTTATTTCTGATGTACTAGTTAAAACTGATAAAATGCTAATTGTAGGAGACTTACACATAGATGACGCTAACGATACATTAGGGCTCACATTTACCGATTTACTACAATCACTTGGGATAAAGCAAAACGTTGTTGTTCCAAACCAACACTTAAAGCATACATTAGATCTAATCTTGTCCCATGGAATTGAGGTCATTGATGTAGACATTATACCACAAAGCGATGACATAACAGATCACTACCTCTTATTATATAAGCTGTGTTTACCTGAAATTAGCAGATCTGCACAGATATATCGTCCTGGTAGAACTATCGTCCCATCCACTAAAGACGAATTTACAAATAACTTACCTGATCTATCTGTATTTCTAAATGTACCCGCGAACGCAAATGACCTTGATGTAGTAACCAGCAGTATAGATGCTATCTTTACTAACACACTAAATACTGTGGCACCCATTAGATTAAAAAAGGCTAGAGAGAATAAAACTACACCATAGAATAATAGTCATACTCGCGCTTTCAAAACAGCAACTCGTGCCCTGGAACGTAAGTGGAAAAAACTAAATTTGAGGTCTTTAGAATCGCGTACAAAGATAGTATGTCTAGCTATAGGAGGGCTCTAAAATCTGCCAGGACAGAGCACCTCCGCAAACTGATAGAAAATAATCAGAACAATCCTAGATTCTTATTTAACACCATTGGTAAATTAACAAATAATCGGTCATCTCTGGAACAAGATATCCCTCCGCAAATTAGTAGTGACCACTTCATGAATTTCTTCAGTGATAAAATAGAAGGCTTCAGACAGAAAATAGAAGATGTTAAACTTTCTGCTCCACATTATACCTCAGATTCATTAAACATTCCACTGAATCAATTCAATCTACAGTGCTTCAACATGATAGAACAGGAAGAGCTAGATAAACTTATAAATGGTTCTAAACCAGCTACATGTATGTTAGACCCAATTCCAACTAAGTTACTGAAAGAGTTGTTACCTGTAGTAGGAGAAACTCTTCTTTATGTTATTAACTCTTCTTTATCTTTAGCCCATGTTCCAAATCCTTTCAAGCTAGCTGTTATTAAGCCTATTATTAAGAAACCACAACTGGACCCCAGCAACTTAGCTAATTATAGGCCTATTTCAAATCTTCCATTTATGTCTAAAATACTAGAAAAAGTTGTTTCTGCCCAATTATGCTCCTTTCTACAGATGAACAACGTTTTTGAAGTGTTTCAGTCAGGTTTCAGGCCTCATCACAGTACAGAAACCGCATTAGTGAAAATAACCAATGATCTACTCTTAGCTGCTGACCAAGGCAGCATCTCGTTATTAGTTTTACTTGATTTTAGTGCTGCATTTGACACCATTGACCACAATATCCTTATAGATCGCTTAAACTCTACAGGTGTCCAGGGACAGGCTCTACAATGGTTTAAGTCAAACTTAACTGACCGTTACCAGTTTGTTAATATAAATGGACAGCCCTCACAAACCAGGCCAGTAAAGTATGGGGTGCCTCAAGGGTCAGTTCTAGGCCCTTTGCTGTTTACAATATACATGCTACCCCTGGGAGACATTATTAGAAGACATGGGATCAGCTTCCACTGCTATGCAGATGATACCCAATTATATATTTCAACAAAACCTGATGAGACATCTGAACTGTCTAAACTAACTGAATGTATTAAAGATATTAAAGACTGGATGACCAACAATTTTCTTCTCTTAAACTCAGACAAAACAGAATTATTACTTATTGGGCCTAAATCCTGTACACAGCAGATCTCACAACTTGACCTGCAATTAGAGGGATGCAAAGTTAGCATTAGCTCTACTGTAAAAGATCTGGGCGTTATATTAGACAGCAATTTATCTTTTGAAAATCATATCTCCCATGTCACAAAAACCGCCTACTTTCATCTGAGAAATATCGCTAAGTTACAAAATATGCTATCCATCTCAGATGCAGAAAAGCTAGTTCACGCTTTTATGACCTCTAGGCTGGATTACTGTAATGCTCTGTTCGCTGGTTGCCCAGCATCTTCTATTAATAAACTTCAGCTAGTACAAAATGCAGCTGCCAAAGTTCTTACCAGGTCTAGAAAATATGATCATATCACCCCAATTTTATCCTCCTTACAGTGGCTGCCTGTTAAGTTCCGTATTGATTACAAAATATTGCTTCTTACCTATAAAGCTTTAAATAATGGAGCTCCTGTTTATCTAACTAACCTTCTGTCTCGTTACAATCCAACCCGCTCTTTAAGATCTCAAAACGCAGGGCTTCTGGTAGTACCTAGAATAGCAAAGTCGAGTAAAGGAGGTCGAGCCTTCTCATTTATGGCTCCTAAACTCTGGAATAGCCTTCCTGATAATGTCCGAGGCTCAGACACACTCTCTCAATTTAAAACTAGATTAAAGACTTATCTTTTTAGTAAAGCATACACTCAATGCGTCGCATAACGGTATGGTGTATTAGTGTACTCCTCCTGTCTTAATACACCAGCCACTGTGTTAGAAACTCTCATATGCTTTACATATTTGTTATATAACTGCTATTTTCATCTATAACAATCCTAGTTTAAATACACTATGAACAGCAGCTACGCTAAATATTTTCTTTATTTTCTATTTCCACCTGGGGATACTCATCCTGAGGTCCCTACAGATTTGCAGCACCATCGATGCGATCTTAGACCTGTGAAGAGATGATCCGAAGGTATCCTGGACCAGGCCGTATCCCAAGCTGATACCGTGGTGGCCATGGAGGAGTGGAGTGCATGAGACTGATTCCTGAAAGGCTACAGTGATGAACAAGCCTACGTTTGATCCTGTGGGCCAGCCTAACCTCCCGCTGGTTCCCTGATGTCCAGCTTCTCCAGCCCGGTGCCTAGACTGCAGCTCCACATAGGAAGTTTGGCCAGAGGAAAATGACCGTGCCTAACATAGCCTGGTTTCTCTCGAGGTTTTTTTCCTTCTCTTCGTCAATTGATGAAGTTTTTTCCTTGCCACTGGCCTGCTCGGATTGGGACTTGTGGAGCTGCGCTTCGGTGGATTTGCTCTTCAGTGTTTGAACTTTCAGCAGTGAAACTTAAGCCACACTGAACTGAACTGAACTCTGAAATCTGGACTTTACTAGAACTTGTTAAGCTGCTTTGACACAATCTACATTGTAAAAAGCACTATATAATTAAACTTGAATTGAATTAAATTGAATTGATTACCAGAAATCAACAGGTCTCTAATGCTGTGCCTATGCTCCATCCATTGAGCCTGAATGTATGACTAATCCTGGTCGTAGGCTGCGGAAACATCAGCCTAAACAATCTACTAGATTTAAGTGATTTCTGGAGATATCAGAGTTAAACAAGAATTTTACATTTATTTGTCAGGCAAAGATTTTCCATTCCAATTCACATAATAAACAAAATAAGCCAATTCAGATTGTACAATATCAATTACTCAACGATACATTTAAGAGTTAGAGATTAATACCTGACTGTGTAGAAGTACGTTGCAGTATATGAGCCTTGATGCAGAGCTCAGAGCCTCAACACTGCAACGGGGTATCCAGGCTACAGAATCCCAACGACCCATCTAAATACAGCCATAAATTCAAGACAACAAAAGCGTCACCAAGACCCTTGCCTGGTAGTGAGTTTAAGGTGTGAACCATTTGCTAGGGTGGAGCATCTGGCAAAGATTTTATCAAAGCCAAAAACCAAATTAACATATACAAGTGAATTATCACAGTGAAAATTAAGATCATTTTACCAATCACACAGAGACATTTAAAATGATACCAAACATGAATATAGAGCTACAAGATACACCATATTAAAACCTTGGACATTTAACGTGAAATGTGAGTGGTCTACTCTGATGGAGGAGGTAAAGTAAAGGTCAGGAAGGGGGCTCAGGGTAAAAGAAGAGAAGTGAGCTTTCCCGCATTCCCACCTGGTGTGGAGCCAATTGTCTCTGTGTTTCCAGCCCATGCTTGTATTGTCAAAGATATCAAAGTATCTGTGGTATCTCAAATCTTACAGTCAGGCAGGGGGGCTCAGGATGGGTGACTTGGACAGTTTCCTAACTGATCTTCTTTTCAGATTAGAAACTTTATTGTTTTAGAACCTGACCATTCTCGTGGTATTGTCTCATGTGGAATTCCTTGACAGTTCTCAGGGTTTAATATTATGGAGAGATTTAGCCTTCCTTACCAACGCCTTTAAGAAGGAAGGTTAAAGGGGTCGAGAGGAGACTATAGCTCTTTATGAAACGCCTGTAGAAGTTGGCGAACCAAAGGAATCTCTGTAGTTCTTTTACAGTTCTGGGTTCCTCCTATTTAGACACGGCGTCGATTTTTCCCGTCTCCATGCTGACCCCTTCAGCAGAGATTACGTATCCGAGGAAGGTGATAGATAGTCTCTGTCATAGTCATTGGAGAATTTGTCGTACATGGGAGTGATGCTCTGTAAGGTTGTGGGAGTATATCAGGATATCAGCTATATATACGATGGCGAAGTGGTGGAGAAAGTCCCGGAAGATTTAATTCATGAAGTTTTGAAATATGGATGGACTGTTTGCTAGTCTATAGGGCATAACCTGGTATTCGTAGTGACCAGTAGGGGTGATAAAGGCTGTTTTCCATTCGTCCCCTTCCCGGATACGAATTAAATTGTAAGGGCTTCTAAGGTCGAGCTTACTAAATAAGCGAGCTTCACGGAGTTCCTCTAGAGCAGCAGGTACCAGTGGTAGTGGCTAGGCGAATTTGACGGTGGCATCATTGAGTATACGGTAATCAATGCAGGGTCGTAATCCTCCATCCTTCTTTCTTACATAAAAGAAGCTTGAAGCAGCTGGTGAGGTGGAATGTCTAATGAACCCCTGATGAAGGGCCTCTTGGATGTAGCTCTCCATAGATTTGTGTTCTGGACGAGATAAGGGGTAAATTCTTTCATGGGGTAGTTTGGCATTTGGCAGCAGGTCAATGCTACAATCCCAGGACTGATGTGGGGGTAACTGGGTAGCTCGTTCTTTGCTGAAGACATTGAGGAAGGGTGCGTAGATGGTCGGGATGGTGACAGAAGTGGAGTGGCTATTGTTCTCCACTGTGGTGGAATGGATGGGAAGAGATTGTAGATTAGGCTTATGGTCAGCAGGGGGAGTAAGATGACCGTGGTTTGTGCAGGTTGCGCTCCATCCAAAGATTTCTCCGGTGCTCCACTCTATCTGGGGTTGATGTTGTGCATGCCAGGGTCTGCCGAGTATGACATCTACATTAGCTTTGGGAAGGATGAGTAGAACAAATTTTTCTTCATGGTTCAGCGGAGATCGAAGGGTGACTTCCTTGGTCCGCTAGGATATTTTGCCGTTGCCTAATAGTGAGTTTTGGATTGTGGTGATTTGATATCGGGTTTCGTTATTTATGGAGGGTATACGATGTTGATTAATAAAATGGGATGAAATGAAGTTTCTAGCCGCTCCAAAATCCACCAGTACATGCATGGGGAAAGTATGAGGGATGTGAGATACAGTAGGAGTAAGGGTAATGTTTCTCACCATTAGACGAGGTGGGCGAACAGGGCAAGCAGAGATGAGATGTGAATTCTCTCCACAATATAAACAAAGTTTATTCTGGATCCGACGTAGTTGCTCTGAGGCTCTGAGATGATAAGAGTCGGTCATCATGGGTTCGTTCTCCTGTGGTGGTGAAGGAATTCTGGTGGTGGTGACATGGTTAGAGAATGGTGAAGTGGCACAGGCAGAAAGGTGTTGAGAAACACTGGTGGCTTTTTGAATAAAGGTCTCTAAATTGACAGTGTCATCGTAAATGACCATTTGTTTATGGATGTCAGGTTCAAAACCTTGACGGTAAACTGCCAGGAGGGCCACTTAATTCCAGCCGCTATTAGTGGCGAGTGTTCGGAATTGCAGTGTATATTCGGGGATAGAGGTGTTACCTTGTTGGAGATTGATCAGTTCATCGTGCACAGAGAGAGGGGTGAGTGAAACAGCGAAAACCTCTTTAAAGTGTCTGTAAATGAAAATTTGGTAGCTGGCCATCGCTGGGCTGTGGGCATTCCATAGAGCGTCCACCCTTTGAAGGGCTCTTCCTGTGAGAAGGGAAATCAAAAAGGCAATATTCGAAATCTCATTGGAAAATTGGTGAGCGTAAGCCTCTATGTAAAGAGAGCTTTGTAGGAGGAAACCATGACAGGTACTCGGCTCGCTGGAGTAGCTCATCGGACGAGTGAGGGGTGTGCTCGTTGTTAGAGCGGGGTTTGAGCCAGCGTTCAGATGAGCAGCAGGCAGATTGCCTGAGAGAGTTTACCCTGCTGGCGAATGGGTTCGAAGCGTTTTTGATACCAGCCAACATGTGAGTGAGTGAGGTGGGTATTTGTAGTGTGTGGTGATTGCAGGTGTAGGTGCGGGTGATTAGTAATCAGGAGAGGGTTCACGGGTGTGGTGTGTGGTGATTGGTGAGTGAAATTGGTGATTAGGACTACAGGAACGTGCTGAGGGTGTGACACTCTGTCAGTTTAAAACTAGAGTAAAGACATTTCTTTGCACTAGCATACACATAAAACACAAATGCTTTTGAAATCCAAATCCTCTAAAGGATTATTAGGCTGCATTGTTAAGGCAACCGGAGCCGAGAACACTTCCCAAAAGACATTATAGTTTGAACAGTATCTGCACTTATGTTAGTCTGTTTGTGGAGAGCATGAGATTCCTGAAAGACCCCAGTGACAGATGAGTCTCCGCATTGATCACGTGGGCCAGCCTGAACACCAGCCTGGTGACCTACTCAAACCTGCAGCTTCTCCACAAAGGACGTCCACATTCTCCAGCCTTCGGCACCTAAACTGCAGCTCTGCACAGGAAGTTTGGCTGGAGGAGAAATGGTCGTGCCAAACTGAGCCTGGTTTCTCTAAAGGATTTTTTCCTTCACTTTCGTCAATTGGTGAAGTTTAATTCCTCGCCACTGTCGCCACTGGCTTGCTTGGTTTTGGGACTTGTGGAGCTGCGCATCGATGGATTTGCTCTTCAGTGTTTGGACTTTCAGCAGTGAAAATTATACCACACTGAAATGAACTCTCACTTTCAATTTACTAGAACTTTTATGTTAAGCTGCTTTGACACAATATATATTGTAAAAGTGCTATAATAATAAAGATGAATTGATAGTAATAGTAACTAATCAGCTGATCTGAAAGGTCAACTCCCCCATGAAGTGATTCCAGCTGGAACTGGAATCTCAACATGTTTGTACCCACTGGTGGATTTTCACAGGGTCCTCCGAGTATGCAGTGTGCAGAATAGTGCACACACTCACCTCTTTTGTGTCAATCCATTTTGTCAAAAGGAGGGATCCCTGCCGGATCCACCTTACTGATCCCCATGATGATTTCTTTGTCAGCTCATTGACTTAAGTTTGTGGGACACCCATCCTTGTGTCCCGGATGTTTCCACAGGTTCCAAACCCAAAGTGATGAAGGTGCTGTAAAAGTACTGGGCCGGTGTAAAATTTATCACAGTAAATGTGATATCCTGATCCCAGGAACTCCTTTCTCACCAGTGACATTACTGCATTGAATGACAGTCCCTTCCCACTCACAACAGTCCCTGTGTAGATGCCGAAATCCACTGTGTAGCCACTACTGTCACACAACACAAACAGTTTTATTCCCCACTTTGTTGGCTGATTCTGGCTTTGGTGGCAACCATACGGTCATCTACAGAGAGTTTTTTTTCTTAGGGTAGTAGACAGCTTTGCAGGTTACATGGAGATTGTCATATAGAGGCTGAATTCTGTGTAGACAGTCATACTTGTCTGTGCCTTTTTTTTCTATTATTAACAGCATCTTCTGCGAGGTCACTCAGGTGCATATTCCACGTGATGCTGAGGAACCGGTCTCTGGACATGATCTTTTAAGGGTAGGGTATGTATAAGATAGGTCTCACACACCAGAAATCAGGTGTGAGCCAGATGTATTTGCACATATCCACTTCTGTTGACATAGGTGGCTGCATACCTGGTTTTCTTTTGGGCAGGATAGGATGGGGTAATTTATGCAAATGGTCAGGGTCCTTTTCTGTTTTTCACTCACCAGATTAATTAGACGTTGTTTCTAATGTATGGCCCGTGCCACAGGACCTTTGGCTCTGATTTCTATAGTTTCTATAGCCTCTGTTGTTAGCACTTTGGTTATAACCTCTCCCTCTACAAACTACCAGATGTTTCTAGGGTGCAGGGTGGCTTTCCAACATCTTCAACACTACTTCTTTTTGTTTCATTTATTTCATTATGAGCAAAAACTAGTTTCTTGATATATTTTTTCCTGTTCTAATTCAGGTTTTTATATTATTAACAGTAAAAAAAAAAAACAGAGCAATTTATATTGTACAAATGGTTGCATGTGCTGGGGTGGAATTATTCCTCCAAGAAAATCAGCTTAGAACCTTTATAAAACACGTATGCAAAGGCATGCAACGTTTTATAGTGTTTTTTTGTTGTAAACATTTTAGGCTATTTGTGTAAACTCATTAAAGTGTGAAAACATTCCAACAGGAGACTTCGTAATAAAAAAAAAAATCAATATATATATATATTCATTCATTCATTCATTCATTCATTCATTCATTTTCAACCGCTTATCCGGGGCCGGGTCGCGGGGGTAGCAGTCTTAGGAGAGAACCCCAGACTTCCCTCTCCCCAGACACTTCCTCCAGCTCCTCCGGGGGGATCCCGAGGCGTTCCCAGGCCAGCCGAGAGACATAGTCTCTCCAGCGTGTCCTGGGTCTTCCCCGAGGCCTCTTCCCGGTGGGACATGCCTGGAACACCTCCCTAGGTAGGCGTCCAGGAGGCATCCGAAACAGATGCCCGAGCCACCTCAGCTGACTTCTCTCGATGTGGAGGACCAGCGGCTCTACTCCGAGCTCCTCCCGGGTGACAGAGCTCCTCACCCTATCTGTAAGGGTGCGCCCTGCCACCCTGCGAAGGAAACTCATTTCGGCCGCCTGTATCCGAGATCTTGTCCTTTCGGTCATGACCCAAAGCTTATGACCATAGGTGAGAGTAGGAAAGTAGATTGACCGGTAAATCGAGAGCTTTGCCTTTCGGCTCAGCTCCTTCTTTACCACAACGGACCGGTACATC
>CAIGQW010055764.1:6065326-6101847 GCA_903798125.1 Danio choprae | reverse complement strand
TTTGAAGGTTAAAGGTACCCTTAGTAAAACTTGGGTTGCAAGAACAAAAACCTAAGGGTCAACAACTCCTCATTGGAAATGATCAAAGTGTTCCCTTAACCGTTGTTACAAAGTTCATAGTAACCATTTCCCCTTAACAAATTTAAGGACCAAAACAGCTCCCTTAAATGAGCAAAGGACACTGAAAATGCAAGCACTCTCACCTAAATAAAAATGTTTTAGATAAAAGACTCACAAGATTGTAAAAAACGAAATATAGATAAATTATTTAATAAATCCATTTAATTAACAAACTAATATACGCAACATCTTGATAGCACATGTGTGCAGGAGTGTGTCCATATGAAAATTGCAGCTTCAGTGCAGCTTCAAAAGGCATTATGTGATCCCAGCCCAGTTTTATTGGACCTTCGTAATGTCAAGATCGACTCGATATGGGAACGTCTCGACTCACTTAACGGGAAAAAACGACATAGATTATGTGTATTGCAGAGTTATTGCAAGACATGCATTCGTGGTTTGTTATGATCTGTTTACGTAACTAGCAACCACGGCGCCCCTTGCCATATGTTGCCAGAAACTACAGTGAAATGCTTAGAAAAGGCACTTAGGTAAGGGTGACAGCTAAGAAGTTTGTTGCAACGTTCTTAATGAAATCCCTTACCTCAGGGATTTTTTACACCCTTAAGTTAAATTACTTAAGGACTTTAATGCAACTGGGCACAGAGGCTCAAATGGAAAAATTGCAGTTTTTTTTTAATTTAAATAAATAAAATATATTAGGGGATAGTTCACCCTAAATTCACCATAAATTCACCCTTAAAATGATAGTTCATTCAAAACTAATAATTCTGTCACAATTTGCACACCTTTTACTTGTTCTAAACCCGTTTTACTTTTTTTTCTTCTGTTAAATGCACAAAAATATATTTTAAAGAAAGCAAAAAAACTGTAACCATTGACTTTAATGGTATTTGTTTTTCCTACTCTTAAGTCAGTGATTTCAGGGTTTTAGCCTTCTTTAAAATATCTTCTTTCAAATCTATCATCTTTAAACACAAAGATTTGGAACCACTTGAGTTTTTTGTATGTGTTATTGTTAAACAAAATGTTGGACATTGATTTTTATAGTTTCAAGTAACATTATATATTCTGAATAAATGACTGCAAAAACTAGAGGGGAAATTTCTTTACCATCCAGTAGGACGTGTGTAGACTTTGTGCTGATATTCATTCATTATATTGCCAACACATTTCTACACAAAAAAGATCAGGCAGACTGAGATGACAGATGACTGAAAGTTTTCTTTGGTCTATAAAAGCAAGGTTTTGGTTGTTGAGTGAAGGGGGATGATATTTGGAAATCCACCATTTTTTTGCCCTAGACTTGGGGCGTAATACTACCATTAGAAGTAAAATGAGAATGGAAGCATACCTGCGTGTTTGTCGACATCACAGATTGAAGCTTTTATGCCCTTTTAATAATTCAGTGTTTAAGTCAAATTTATTAAATGCTCATTTTCACAAAAGTTATCCTCACAATAAATAACAGACAGGTATGCAGGCAGTAAATAACAGTCTTGACCATCTCAGAAAGGTATACATGTAGTAATGAGCACTGCACTCAATATAAACAATCAAAGCTTTCTTATCTGCTCAGACTTTTTTCAGGCAAGCCTGTTAAGACTGCTGCACACTCGACTTCCGGAAATCCAGTATGTTTAAACCAGAGGATGACTGAGGGTCAGCTAAAAGGTTTCCAGAAAAGTATCCATCAGACATTTAGCCAAATGTCCGTAGGCGGTGCTTGGCAAGAACCCTGGCAGGATCACTTCCAAGTGCTGCTTAAATACTCACCTGATTATAAGCCGTCGCACCTGTGAGGAGCTTCACTTGCCAATTCATAGGCATTCATTGGCCCTTTTTCTAAAGCCGCGGTCACACTGGACTTTTCGACCTATAGACTTCCATTCATATGCATGCAAATGCCTCAGACCAGAAATGCAAGCTCATGCAACAAGTCTCGCAGTTCGCTGTGTTACAAAGTTCAAGCTTGGTGAACTCTGGCCTGCAAAATCACATCACGTTACTGCGTGAGACCAATCGGAAAAACAAAACATGGCCTCTCTGGACAGAAATATAAAAATATGGACCGATTGCTCGCTGTTTTAAATGTCTAATCATCTTTTTAATTCCACCCCAAAATTTTGCATGCTTAAACTCTAGTGTGACCATGGCATTACTCTTCAGAGTGATTGGTCATCCAGCGATTCCCCATAATGTAGTTCCACCATAATGTCTATGTTCCCTATTTCAGGGAATGAAGGTTATGGCAGTAACAGAGAAATTTTAAGTGACAACTCAGAAAAAAGGCAAACAGGAACATAAAATATGTATAAACAATGTTTATAAATGTACCATATTGCATGTCTGTGATAAACAAAATATATATTTTGAACAGATCAGTTACAACTGCCATTTTATTTTGATGATAGTGACAGGATGTTATTGCAAAATAACAAACATTTTTAAAAAGTATTTCATTAATATCCAAGATAGTGTTTCAATCTTTCAGACACAATGCTTGCCACCTCTTGTTCTACTCCACCTTTCCATGGATTCTTTGTAATAGGTGGGTGCTGATGTACTACTCCTTTTCCTTTCCTCCCTCTGATAATTCACTGACCCTCAAACATGGGAAGAGGGATAAGAATTTAAAGCAGATGAACTCTGGCTGATGTTCAGGGAGGGGTAGACGCGCACTTTGTAGGTCAGTGATCACAGGAGACGAGAGAGTAAAAACCTTGCGCATGTTCTCACTGCTTACAGTACCAGACCTCCCTCTAATTACTGTTAGAACTCTCTCTGTTTTCCTCTGTCATCTAATCCTCCTTAAAACTGTGCCAGAGAAGGCCTCCCTAAAGACACAGGAAGATAGAAACAAGACAAGGATTTTCAGGATCAGTGGAGGGGAAACAAAAGATTGTGAAATATTAAACATGACAAGGTCTCGCTGTAATGAAGTGGCATGTTTTGCTTTTCTGGGTTGTAAAATATACAATTGGCAAGATAACACCCTTGCTGTATTTGTCAGTAATTATATTTAATTTTTGCCAAACTTTTGCCAAAATAGTTATTTTTATCATATAAATTGTTCCACTCCGCTGTAGTTTTTTGGTAAGGTTTTTATCCTTAAAGCATTTCTCTGTGTGGGACTAGTTTCTTACTCACCCAAAGCCTTTTTGCTTTGATTTTTGGCTTTTGTAGGCTGTTAAGTAATTTGAAATAACTGATTTTAACTTATGGTTAGGATTGAGTTGCTTTGGTTTCTTTTAATCTGTTGTAAGTTTTAATGAGTGGGCTATGACTTTAATGCAATTGATGCAAGTCATTGCTTCTATTTAAACTAGCTGCATGAGAAGTTGTTGAGCGGCAGCTCAGCCATCATATTGGCAGTTTGCTTGATCTGCTCTACATTTTAGCATTATGGTTTTTTTTTAGCATCCATACACTATTACTGAGAACATTTAATTTGTGCATTTATTCACTCGCATATCATACTTGTAACGCCTGGTTGGCAGATGGTGACACAACGAGACTGAGAACGAAGTACATTACAAAACGGATTTATTGAACACTTACTGGAACAGATATTGGATGCGGGAAGACAGGACGACACAGGAACAGATGAACCACACGAATCAGAATACCGGACAACAATGGACACAGACGAAAGGGTATAAATAGAAGAGGGATTGATTACGCTAAAGAGACACAAGGGATGAACACAGGTGGAACAGATTGACATTGACGGTGGCGGGAGAAAGACAAAGAAAGCACGTGACAATAACAAATGACGCGGACGAACACTGACAATACTAGTGTATTCCACTGGTACTTACAAATTATTTTGCATGGATATTTTGGGTACTTTTGGTCATAACAAATATTATATTTAAATCTGGTAATGATGTATGTGATAGATAAGACAATAGATAGATAATAAAAGGTTCAAGTTCATTTTCACAACAATACCACAGTATACCATGTGCTGCTTGTTCCTTTGTTCCATTTGTTATTAAAGAAAGGATCAGCAAAGTCTATTAATGAATAGGACTTATTTCAGTAACTGTTACACGGTTTATATGGACCAGTTTCTTCTTCCTCCAGATCCTGTAAATGTTTCTCCTCTAGCTCTAGGTGTGACTAAAGTGGTTGCCTCATTTTCTGTAGTTTGCACAATATGTATTTAATTGTGTGTTGTAATTTGTAATCGCTCTATGCTGCTTGTAATCGCTTATCTATTACAGATCAGTGCTTGTAATGTATCTCTCAGGTTAATATAGGTTGTATTCTAATGGGCACATATTTCACATATTGCATCCAAAACCACATTGAAAATGCGACAAATGCTCTGTCTGTTACCTATTTAAATGCGTTTCTGTACTTGTGATCCCCTGCCGTTTGTCATTGCTATGGCTTGTATCAGCTGTTCATACACACGAGTGGCAAGGTCAATTTTCAAAATAGTTAAACTTTTGCCACTCTGTGGAATAATACTGAAGGTGTGTCGTTGTTATTACTTGCGATTATAGTTAAGAATAGAGCAATATGCTGGTGTTTAACTGCATTGCTTTAATGCATTCCTGCATTGGGCTCACACATATACTCTGTACTCTGCTTACTTTATAATCATGGTGGGCATTTCTCTCATCGCGCTGAACCTACCTGACTAATCACAACAGACTTAGTCATCGGACCAATCAGCTCAGATTAGCATCACACAAAAGAGGGGTTTGGGAACAAATGAATCACTGAACAAATCATATGGGAGTCATTAGGATAATTAGGTAAAAGAGATGCATATTATAAGACAATAAAAGTGTTTTTTGACCTTGCATGCATATCAGCCTGTTGTTAGAGACCCCCAAAACCAAAATTTGACCTTTTATTATGCGTAATAGGGGCTCTTTAACAAAATAACCATTCCTTGCTCTCATAGAGTATTTAAAGAGAAGGAAGAAATTTGTCAGGTCGCAAGTCTGTATCCAGACCAGCTCGTATTGCAGGAGCTCTCAGGCTCAACACTAGCCTTTTTGCTGCTTAAGATCGCCCTTATGTTTCCCTTTTAAATTTCAGGGTGATGCATAAAATAATAATTAAAGTACTTTTAATTTAATAAGTGACATTTCTTTGCTGTGTTTTCTTGAGGATGTTTCAATAACGCATAATAATACTTACACACTTTAGTTAGGCTCAGGCGGCAGGCCCTATACCACATTAAAGACACAGCAGCCAGTTTTTTGTCAAGTTTAAAAGGTGTGTATGAAATGTGGGTCTAGATGCATGTATGTGTTGGGAAAAATTGCACGTAAGAAATGCATGTAAAAAAATGTGTTCTATGTCCTCAAACAAATGTTTATGTTTGTATATGACTATGATGATGGTAACATTTTAAAATGAAATTCCAAATATAGAGCTTTACTAGAAGCATATTAAATATTTTAAATCATAATTATTTTGCTTTTGGGGAGAATCAGATAGTGGAGGTATGCCGTTCTAAAATATTTAACACTACTTTTATCAAATATATGACAGCCTACATTTTGAACAGCCTACAGCCTACAAACTGATGCAGATTGTGGATAGCTGCTGTGACGTGAGTGCAACTATATATAGGCCAGCCTATATTGTATTACCTGCTCTTATGTCCTAAAATACTCAAGATAACCGAATAATATGCAACTTCCTTAAATTATTCTCTTAAATAAAGGGGAATTTACCTATTAATTGTCATGTAGCCAAGGGAAAAACGTAATATGTTTTAAGTCTCTCCGGAGCATTTAGTCTGAATGTTTGATGGTGTCTACCGAAACCAGAATGTTATGAAATACATTTTATACTGAGTTATTACTAGAGAAAATCCGTGATTTTTATATATTGGGTGGTGCACTGGGTCATCGCCCGTCCGTTAGTGGCAAAACCACTCAATGTGCAGTGCCAACAGTTCGCCGGCGAGTAAACTAATATGATGAATGAAAATACATAGGCATATGCATATAGACATATAATTTAATGCTGTACATTAACGTGTAACATGTTTGCTTCAGTTGTCTCCATTTTGATCGTTTCGTGATGAGGCAATGGTGCTTTATCTGCTTTGACTTTCTTCTTCCTGCTGAACTGGGTGGGTTGTGTGATGTTTGAATCGGGGCGTTGTCTGTGTGCTGCACTGCGAGCTATTGGCCCGACAGTGGAAACATGACATGATTTCGGCTTCACTGCTTAAGCTCCAGGGCTATTGACCAGACTCGATGAAAGCCCTTGTTCACACTGGCCCGGTGGTGGAAATGTGGCTACTATGTATAATTTGGACTTCCATCTATACTCTTAGATTTATCTTGAATAATTGATGTTGTGCATTTATTGCTGAATTGGCTTTTATTGTTTGATTCTGTAATTGGCATGATACACTTTTATCTGGAAAATAAAGCGTTATGTTTTGATGCATTCTGAATTCTCCTGAAATCTTTTATGTGGAGTCTGCACTAACTCTATGTTGTGACATGATTTTATAGATTTTAAAATGTGCATTTGACTGTACGTAGCAGGAGGCACGGCCGCATGAAGACCTTTTAACTGTTTAATCACTGTTATTAGCAAGTTGTATGGAAATTATTAAATTAACTACACTTTAAGTACGAGCGAGCAGGAGGCATCTGGATTGATTGGGTATTAGTTAACCCTGTATTCTCTGACTAACTTCAGAATGTTGCAATAGTGTCAAAAGTGTTACGTGAAAATACACGCAAACCGTGGGGTGTGAAACTCTAAGCAGTGTTTGGTCTCTAATTAACATATAACTGAAGAGTATGGGATCAGATATAAATCAAAACTCTAAATTGATTCATGAACGACAAAAGTGACCCATTCATAATTAGAATTTACAGTCTAAATTTGATGGTCACTTAAAATTGGAGTCAGTTTAAATTTGGAGCTGGAAACTAGTTTAAATAAGTCTAATAAATAACAGAACCCTTTTCAGAAGCACTAGAAAAGGCTTACATGCATTTAACCTTCGACCATTCATTGGATTCCATCGTTGGGCCCATAGAATGGAATCTTACAGTTGGTGATGCTCCCTTAGTGATTTCCCAGACAGTTAAGGCGAATTATATTTTTTCAGTGCAATATTCAAAAGAAATGCATGAGAAGATGTTTGATGTTGAAAAGATGTTTGAGTTTCTCTTTTTTTTTAACTGCTAAGGTTAGTCAAGTTTGCCACAGTGGCAAACGCAGAAGGTAATTTGTCGCAGTGGCAAAGTAGCAGGGGTAGATGAGATTCACCCTGTGTATCTTAGGTCTCTGAATGTTGTGGGGCTCGGTACTGGCAAACTGGAGTGGGGTTGCCATTTTTAAGAAGGGGACCGGAGGGTGTGCTCCAACTAAAGGGGGATCACACTCCTCAGCCTCCGGGGGAAAGCCTATGCCAGGGTACTGGAAAGGAGTATTCGGCCGATGGTTGAACCTAGGATCCAGGAGGAACAATGCGGTTTTCGTCCGGGCCGTGGTACACTGGACCAGCTCTATTTTCAGCATGCACTGGGGCGGTTTGCTGCCGAGTGTGACGCGGCTGGGATGAGAATCAGCACCTCCAAGTCCGAGGCCATGGTGCTCCACCGGATAAAGGTGGTTTGCCATCTCCAGGTTGGAGGAAAGTCCTTATCCCAGGTGGAGGAGTTCAAGTATCTTGAGGTTTTGTTCACGAGTGAGGGAAGGATGGAACGTGAGATTGACAGGTGGATTGGTGCATCGGCAGCAGTAATGTGGTCGATGTACCGGTCCGTTGTGGTAAAGAAGGAGCTGAGCCTACCGGAAAGAGGCCTCGGGGAAGACCCAGGACACGCTGGAGGGACTATGTTTCAGCTGGTCTGGGAACACTTCGGGATCCCCTCGGAGGAGCTGGAGGAAGTGTCTGGGGAGAGGGAAGTCTGGTGTTCACTCCTAAGACTGCTGCCCCCGCGACCCGGCCCCAGAAAAGTTTATTTATATAGCACATTTCATACACAATGGTAATTCAAAGTGCTTTAAATAAAAATGAATAAAAGAAACAAGTATAAGAAAATAAAAACAACAAAGAATAAAAACAGATAAAAACAGGTTTTAAAGGGATTTAAAAGAAAAGAAAGAGAAAATATTGCAATCTGTTGGTCGTAACACAGTGCACATTCAGTAAAGGCACAGCTAAACAGATGTATTTTAAGTCTTGACTTGAATGTGCCTAATGTTGGAGCACATCTGATCCTTTCTGGAAGCTGATTATTTCTGGAAGGCATAGTAATGGATTCACCCTGCTTTGACTGAACATTAACCTCATCTGTTTCCAAATGGAATGACTTCAGTTTTCTCTTTGTTTAATTGAAGAAAGTTTTGGCACACCCAACTGTTAATTTCATCAATGCATTGGCAGAGGGTGTCAATGGGTCTGTAGTCATTAGGCAGTAAAGCTAAGTAGATCTGAGTGTCATCAGCATAGCTGTGGTAGGAGATTTGGTGCTTTGTTATTATTTGGCTCAGTGGTAGCATATAAAAGGTTGAACAAGAGAGATGCCAGAATTGAACCTTGTGCGACTCCACATCACGAGTGTCGACCTGGGCCTATGGTCACCTATACTGTCATAGTAACCTCTCCATTCAAGAAAGGATCTTAACCATTTGAGAACCTTCACAGAAAGTCCGACTCCAGCCTATGAAGAAGTATGCTGTGATCGACAGTGTCAAATGCAGCACTGAGATCAAGCAATACTAGCAATGTTAGTTCGCCTGAATCCATATTTAGGCAAATATCATTGATTATCTTTTTGAGGGCACTCTCTGTACTATGATGTGATCGGAAACCAGATTTAAAATTGTCTAAACATCCCTTAGAGCTTAAGAATGTGTTAAACTGTCACGGATCACAGAAGGCAGAGACAAGGATTCGTTCACACGGTGTTTATTCAACACAAATTATAATCTTTGCACCGAGGTGCTAGCAAGCAAGTCAATGCAGAGTCAAATAGAGTCACTTCCCTTAAAGTAGAGCAAGCCGATGACAGGGGTTAGTCTCGTGGGTACAACTGTACGAAGATGACTTTGGCAGACGATCAGGATGGGCAGACGGAGAGAGTGTGACCATGTGAAGATGATACCAGCCGATGAGTGAACGGGAAGGGTGAGTTTATATAGTGAGTGTGTGATGGCTGGAGCAGGTGAATGTGATTAGTGCACAGGTGTGTGTGATCAGTAATCTGGTGACTGAGTGCGGTGTGTAGTGGCTGGAGAGTGTGAATGGTGAACGGGACTAATGGAACGTGCAGGGGGTGTGACAGTACCTCCCCCTCCATGGGTGACTCCTGGCACCCTGGACCGGCGGCGCGGACGACCACGGCCTCGAGGAGCTGGACGATTGGGATGTTGATGGTGGAATTCTTCGAGGAGAGAGGGATCTAGGATGTCGTTTCGGGGTGTCCATGACCGCTCCTCGGGGCCGAATCCTTCCCAGTCGATTAAGTACTTGATCCGGCCGTCCCGCTGCCGGGAGTCGAGGATTTCTTTGATGCGGTAGACGTTCTCACCCAAGATTTCGGGTTGTGCTGGAGGGGGAGGCGGTTCCGGGTCTGTGGAGGGAGGAGAAACAGGGTCAGTGAAAGGTTTGAGGAGTGATACATGAAAGGCAGAGGAGATACGGGAATGATGTGGCAGGTTGAGGCGGTAGGTGACAGGGTTGATCTGGGAGTGGATGGCGTACGGCCCTATGTAGCGGGGACTCAGCTTCCTACAGGGCAGTCGGAGACGGATGTTTTGGGTCGACAACTATACCTTGTCCCCTGGATGGTACACTGGGTTGGGTAATCTGTGACGGTTGGCGGAGTCGGTGTGCCTCCGTACTGCCCGTTGGAGGTGGACGTGAGCTGAGTCCCATACCCTCTCGCTCTCCTGGAACCAGTGGTTTACCGCGGGCACTTCAGAGGCTTCGCCGGTCCACAGAAACAGTGAAGGTTGGTACCCTAGAACACACTGAAAGGGGGTTAGTCCGGTAGAGGCTTGGCAAAGGGAATTCTGGGCATACTCTGCCCACGGTAAGTACTGGCTCCAGGTATTTTGGTGATGGGCACAGTAAGTCCGGAGGTAACGAGAGATTTCCTGAATCTTACGTTCGGTCTGCCCGTTGGTTTGCGGATGGTAGCCAGATGAGAGACTGATGGAGGTACCAAGTAACTGGAAGAAGGCCCGCCAGACCCTGGAGATGAATTGAGGTCCCCGGTCGGAGACGATATTCTCGGGGAGACCATAGTTGCGGAAGACGTGATGGAACAGTGCCTCAGCGGTTTCTAAGGCGGTAGGTAGGGCTTTGAGTGGGATGAGTTTGCAATGTTTAGAAAATCTATCGACAACAACCAATATGGTGGTGTGACCCCGAGATGGAGGCAAGTCTGTGGCAAAGTCTACTCCGATGTGGGTCCAGGGTCGGCGGGGAATTGGCAATGGTTGGAGTTTGCCTTCAGGAAGGCGGTGAGGAGTGGTGGTAACGGCGCAGACCGAACACCCCCGGACATACTGGGCAACGTCCTTGGTCATACCAGGCCACCAGTATCTCTCACGTAGGAGCGAGAGGGTTCGCCTGCTGCCCGGATGTCCTGAACCGAGGGAGGTGTGCGTACTTTCGAGGAGGGTGAGACGGTGGCTGGATGGTACATAGATCCGACCTTGAGGGAGTTCCGAAGGGGCTGGCTCCTCGAGAGTGGCGGCACGAATTTCCTCATCAATTTTCCAAAGGATGGGTGCTATGGAGATGGATGGTGGTAGTATGGGTTCGGGAGTGTCTTGAACGGGATCTGGTAAGTGTAGACGAGAAAGGGCGTCCGCTTTACAGTTCTTGCTTCCTGGTTGGTACGTGATGGAGAAGTTGAATCGGGCAAAGAATAGTGACCACCGAGCTTGTCGGGCGTTTAGTCGTTGAGCATTACGAAGGTATTGGAGGTTCTTATGATCCGTAATTACGGTGAAGGGGAATTGTGCTCTTTCCAGCCAGTGCCGCCATTCCTCGAGGGCCAGCTTGATGGCCAGTAACTCACGGTCCCCTATACCGTAGTTCTGTTCTGCAGAGCTGAGTTTTCGGGAATAGTACGCACACGAATGGAGAGCTTTGGGTTTATAGGACCACTGGGAGAGTACGGCCCCCACTCCTACGTCTGCCGCATCGACTTCGACTACAAAGGGCCACGTAGGATCAGGGTGTCTGAGGATGGGTGCTGCGGTAAATTTGCTTTTGAGGAGTCGGAAGGCGCGATCCGCCTCGGAGCTCCAGGCGATGGTTCTTCGACCCCCCTTGAGGAGAGATGACAATGGTGAAGAGAATAAACTATAATTTTTTATAAAGCGTCAATAGAAGTTGGCGAATCCCAGGAACCGCTGGAGCTCCTTGACGGTTTGGGGTTCTTTCCAATTGGTTACGGCGTCCACTTTGGCGTTTTCCATCTCAACCCCCGCAGCGGAGATCACGTAGCCGAGAAAGGAGATGGTGGATTGATGGAACTCACATTTTTCAGCCTTTAGGTAGAGTTGGTGTTTTCGGAGACGACGTAACACTTGGCACACTTGATCACGGTGGTCTTCTAGGTTACGGGAATAGATGAGGATATCGTCGATGTATACAATGACACATTTATGGAGGAGGTCTCTGAAGATTTCATTCATGTAATTTTGAAATACTGATGGACTGTTAGCTAACCCATAGGGCATCACTAAATATTCATAGTGGCCAGTAGGGGTTATGAAGGCGGTCTTCCACTCATCTCCCTCTCGAATACGGATCAGGTTGTATGCGCTGCGGAGGTCCAGCTTACTAAAGACTCGCGCCTCCCGGAGCTCCTAAAGGGCTGCTGGTACAAGCGGTAGAGGGTAAGCAAATTTTACCGTAGCCTCGTTCAACACCCGATAATCGATACATGGCCTGAGCCCTCCGTCCTTCTTGGTAACGAAGAAGCTCGATGTGGCAGGAGACCTGGATGGTCGGATGAAACCCTGGTCGATGGCTTCTTGAATGGCTTCTTGATGGCTTCATCGCCTCGTGCTCAGGACGGGAAAGAGGGTATATGCGACCGTGCGGTAATTTGGCATTGGGCAGCAGGTCGATGCTACAGTCGCAGGGCCGGTGAGGAGGAAGTTGTGTGGCACGTTCCTTACTGAAGACATCTAGAAAAGAGTGGTAGGTGGGAGGAACGTGCTGAGTGAGGTCCGTGTGAGAGTGATCCAAGATGGTTGAGTGAAGGGGGAGAGATGGCTGGGTGTTCGGTGGGTGAAGAGTGTGGTCCTTGCAGGCATCGCTCCAGCTGAGGACTTGGCCAGTGCTCCAGTTGATGGTGGGCTGATGTTGGATCAGCCAAGGTCGACCCAACACAATATCGACATTAGCCTTGGGTAAAACTAGGAGGTGGAGTTTCTCTCTATGGCCTGGGGAAATCACCAGAGTGATTTGACATGTCCGGCGGGTGATGTGGCCATCGCCCAATGGTGAGTTTTGGATTGTGTAGATTTGGTACCGGGTCTCATTTACTACTGTAGGGATGCGATGTTTGTTGATGAAGTTCGTGGAGATGAAATTTCCAGCGGCTCCGGAGTCCACCAGGACGTTGATAGGGAAATCACAAGAGTTAATAGTTAGTGTGGCTCGGAGATGAGGGATGTTGCAAATTGAAGGAGTGATGGAACAGGCACTCACCATTGGACGAGGAGGTCGAACAGGACAACCCGAGATGAGATGGGAAGCTTCCCCACAATATAGACAAAGCTGGAGGTGGATTCGTCGGTTGCGTTCTGCCGTGGTAAGGTGGTAGGCATCCGTGATCATCGGCTCCTCAGGATCGGATGGTGACGGTGAGGAGTGATGAAGACTGGTGGTTTCAAAGGTGGTGAGTGGCAGTAAAGGATGAGGATGAGAGGGTGCCTTTTATGAACGGTAGGGGTGGAACAGGCATTGAGGTGCTGGGAGACACTGATAGCCTTTCTAATGAATACCTCGAGATCCGCGGTATCTTCATAGATAACCATGTGCTTGCGAACGTTGGGAGTTAGTCCTTGTCGGTAGGCGGCTAACAGCGCCACCTGGTTCCACCCACTACTGGCTGCGAGAGTGCGGAACTGTAGGGTGTATTCATGGATGGTGAGCTTGCCTTGGTTGAGTGCGATTAGTTCATCGTGAACAGATAGTGTGGTGAGTGCAATGCCGAAAACTTCCTTAAAGTGCTGGGTGAAGGAGTGAAAAGAGTGGAGAACCGGGTTGCTAGCGTTCCAGAGGGCGTCCGCCCATTGCAGTGCTCGGCCCATGAGGAGAGAGATCATAAAAGCGACCTTGGAAATTTCGTTAGGGAAGGATCGGGAGTTGGTCTCGATGTAGAGAGAACATTGCAGTACGAATCCAGCACAGGTGCTAGGGTCACCAGCATAGCTGGCGGGACGAGAGAGGGCTGAACTCGCCATGGCGAGCGGGTTTACTGGAGGAATCGTTGGCTGTTGACTCAATGCTGCTGCTTCCGGGTATGAGTCAGCAGCAATCCTGGAAGTGTGAGCGAGACCATCCATAACTCCGGGAATGTTTGCAGGGCTGGTATCCTGTCACGGATCACAGAAGGCAGAGACAAGGATTCGTTCACACGGTGTTTATTCAAATACAAATTATAATCTTCGCACCGAGGTGCTAGCAAGCAAGTCAATGCAGAGTCAAATAGAGTCACTTCCCTTAAAGTAGAGCAAGCCGATGACAGGGGTTATTCTCGTGGGTACAACTGTACGAAGATGACTTTGGCAGACGATCAGGATGGGCAGACGGAGAGAGTGTGACCATGTGAAGATGATACCAGCCGATGAGTGAACGGGAAGGGTGAGTTTATATAGTGAGTGTGTGATGGCTGGAGCAGGTGAATGTGATTAGTGCACAGGTGTGTGTGATCAGTTATCTGGTGACTGAGTGCGGTGTGTAGTGGCTGGAGAGTGTGAATGGTGAACGGGACTAATGGAACGTGCAGGGGGTGTGACATAAACTGGTTAAAAACAACTTTTTCAATATTTTTGTCAATGAAAGGGAGATTAATTGCAATCAGTGAAATCGGTCTGTAGTTGCTCAATAAGGTGTCATCCAGATTGCTCTTTTTCAAGAAGGGTTTAACAACTGCAGTTTTAAGTGAGTTTAGAAAAGTCCCTGAAATAAGTGAAGCATTTACCACTTTTAGGAGATACATTTCTAAACAGTTCTTCAAAACACCATTTTGAAGAATGATGTGGGGTGTGTGTCAAGAATGCATGTTGATGTTTTTATAATCTTTATGATCTCTTCTATGTTCTTTATGATCTCTTGTAATATGTTTGTCAACAATTGCCTTGAAATCAGTGGGAATCCAGTGATGATCCAGTGATCCTCACTAGTGTTCTCATTTATGCATTTCTGTCTGACAGAGACAGATCTGTCTTCAATGACTGGAGTGATCAATATATCAAAGAAAATACAGAAATGATCATCAGATAGTGCACCATCCTTAACAACAGTTTAACAGTGTGTGGGTACGTGTACATGCTGAGTCAGATCAAAACTGTTAAAAACAGTCATGATTTCTTTTACAGCATTCATTTCTGGATTATCAATGGGACTATTAGAGTCCCCAGCAATAGTAATGTAGTCAAATTAATAGGTTGCTATTGATAACAGCTCACCAAATGACACTTAGTCACCAAATGACACTTAGTAACCAAGTGACACTTGCTTACACACATAGATATCTTTAAACTGAGCAGTAATGCTTACACCTATTAGCTCTGCAAACACTCATAAAATCATTCATACAAATTAAGGAGGTGCTGCTTCAAAGCCTGCATTGCTAGCTCTGCTTCAAAACCTGCTCGGCTAGACTACTCAACAGCTTCTTCCCACAGGCTGTTACAGCCTTCAACTCCAGTCAACTTACCCCCCTCTGAAACCTCCCCATGCATTTCCCATGCACACTTTCTTAATCACTCCATGTCTCTTGGAAACACTGTGCATTTTAAATTAAGTGGGCTTGACAAACCACCTGTAGAAACACTCTTCTCTCATATGCACCTGACACTTTATCTAAACTCCACCTTACAAGGACTCAATGTTTACTATAAATGTACCACAATCATGTTGCACTACTTGCTTCAACCTTAAATACCTCTTGCTCAATATTAGACCTTAAATAACTTTTTTGCACAATATGCTGCACATTGTTCAGTCTCATGTAAAAGTACTTGTATAGCCTGTCTTATGTGTATAGTTTAAGTATTTTATTCTATTTTATAATATATGTTAGTTATGCATAGGTTTTTTTATAATATATTTTATGTCCAGTGTTGTGTTTGTATTTATGATTAATCCATGTAGAACCGTTGTTGACTTGTTGAATGACAAGACTTCATTTATGACTGCTGCACTACAATTGTCATCTAGTCAAGTTTCATTTAAAAGCATAAACCAAGGCCAGTTGTTAAAATCGTTGACTAGAAGTGACTTATTGTTAAATGATGTTTAAAAGGCCTAATTAACTGCTAGAGTGCTTTCTAGAACAAAGAAATATGATCATATTACTCCAGTTTTTTTTATCATTGCATTGGCTCCCTATGAAATATCGTATAAATTGTAACATTTTTTTGACTACCTACAAAGCCCTGAATGGCTTAGCTCCCTAGTGTTTGAGGGAGCTCCTGGTGTATTATAGCCCCTCACATCCACTACACTTAATTAATTCTGAACAATTGATTATTCCAAGAATATCTAAATCAGCTGTAGGCGGTAGATCTTTCTCATATCTGGCATCTAAACTCTGGAACAGCCTTCATAGCACAAGTTGGGAAGCAGACACACTCTGTCAGTTTAAAACTAGATTAAAGACACATCTCTTTGCATTACCATACACATAAAACACAAATGCTTTTGAAATCCAAATCCATTTGGATTATTGCTGCATTATTTAGGGCAACTGGAAAGACATCATAATTTGAATGGCGTCTGCTCTTATGTTAGTCTGTTTTTATTATTCCAGAGGTTTCCATAATCCTGGACCAGGATTCTTTTCATGTACAAGCAGCTTTAGAAAGTCCCACTCTCACTCACTGCTTTGGTGTGTAAAGGCAGTATGTCTTGACTAAGAAATTAAAATACTTTCATGTATTGTCAGGGTATCCACCTGACTTGCTCCACAAACTATTGGTGGGAATAGTACCATTGGAGTTGGCTTTGTGCCTTGATCTTCTGATTAAGAAAACATGCTTTATTTCAACTGCATGACCTTATCAGACAGTTCCCCTACAAGTGGACTGACAAAAACTGACAGCCCTTGGCCTATCCCACTTAATTTTGCCTTCCAGAAAGTATTGCTGGAAATGCTCATGAAAACTGGAGCTTGCTGCAGATCCCCCGCGAGATATATGAACACAGGCATAGATACTTCTGACAAAGTACAACTTAATTGAGCATTACCCTCAACTAATCAAGGCTTTTGGTCCAGTTGTTGCTCTGTGGACCATGCACTTTGAAGCAAAGCATAGCTTCTTTAAACGTGTCATCAACACATCAGCTGCTTTCACTACATTTTATTGTCACTTGCTGATAAGCATCCGTTCATGCTGGCCTAGTATCTGCATGATATAGATGTACTCAAACCTGCACTCAGTGTCTCAAATATCTCCACAGAACCTGTTGATGTCCTCAAGGAAAACATTAAGGAAGCAGTGCAAAGAAAATCTTGGAAGAAACATGCATTTAGGTTGTTGATTCAGCATCCTGCCATGGTATTACTTACACAATAGGAATGAGTTTGAGTTTTCGATTCATCGGAGGACTTCCAGATTTTGTTGAACTAAATCTAAACCTTATTGTGCATGGCCACCCTGCATTTGTTGTCAAATGTTTATGTTTATGGTACAGTGAACAGCTTAGGGCGTTTGAATTTGAATCCACAAGACAAGTGACAGTCCTCAAACAGCTGGAATTTACAGACTTCTATCCTATTGCACCATACACGGTTGAGCGTTAGCGATTTATCACCCTAAAGTGTTACATACTAATAGAAGATTAGGTATTTAATTATTTGATATTGTATTTACTTTTTGTCAGTTGTTGAATGTTTAGTTTGTGTTTCACATGGCTGTAAATATTCACAGAATTTTAAAAAAACCTTTACAAGTGGCCCATGGCCACTCACAAAATTGGTTTTGTAAACTGAGTCTTTCAAGTCCTACATGAATAAATTCTAAATAATCAATGTATTTTTTAAAATCTACAGAATCAACATGCCTGCCAGATTATGAGTCATACTCCAAGAAGATATACACAACATTTCTTTGTGCTCAAGAATACCTCAGACTGTAGAGGAACTGAAGCAAATTTTACAGGAGTCTTTTGCAGGTGAACAAGAGTTTAATTTGCAGGTCCAGGACCAAGAATTTGACAGACAGTTTTTAACTCTTGTAACTGCTGAAATAAAAGCAAAGATACCATCAAAGTGGTTCTTGTTGAACCAGTTATTACATTTGTAGTGTATGCACTACATGTTGTACGGCTAGAGCGCACTTTAGTTCTCCATATACATTGTGATACATTGCACCTGAAGAAGTCTGGCTGTGTATACTTTCCTTTTGTAAAAATTATACGTCTTTCTATACATCGATCATCTCAGTGTGTTATTCATGTTGAATTAAGCATAAAAATATAACATTTTGGCAACAAGGATTATCTTCTATAACAGTATGTGATGCTGAACTCCTAACTTTACATAAATTTGATAAAAAGACAAAAAACAAAACAAAAAAACAACACTTGACAAGAGGGCAGTGTTTCTTGGCCATACGGATGCCTTTGATGAGTCACTCAAACAGTGGGCTATCTACATAGAAATGTTTGAACAATTTGTTTCTGCTAATGATGTTGCAGATGACAAACGAGTCGCGGTGTTGTTGAGTGTCATGTGCTCATCTACATATGGACTGCTGCAAAGCTTAGCCGCTCCGGAGAAGCCGGGTACAAAAGCATATAATAAAATTGTAACTGTTCTATAAAAAATAAATAAAAAGGTTTTCTGAAACAGATCGTGATTCATGTTTCATAACTGCAGTCAGCGAACACTGTGAATTTGAAACACATTTACAAGACGCCTTGCGTGATCGGTTTGTATGCGGACTGAAAACGTTGTTCATATAGAAACGGCTGCTCACGGAAGCAGCTCTTACGTTCCAAAAGGCAGTGGAGATTACTGCATAGCCGCGAGAGAATCACAGCAGTTAAGTGGCTCTTTGAAAGTTAATGCACTTTCTCTACAAGCTCACAATCACCACTTGGTATTGTTTTTGGAGTACGAAAATTCTACCAATACCTGTATGAGAGGAAATTTACATTACTTACGGATCACTGTCTGCTTACAACCATCTTAAGTCCAACAAAATCCATTCCACCCATAGGTGTGGCAATGCTTCAACATTGGGCTTTGTTATTAGCAGCTTATGATTATGATATCCAATATCGAGATGGTGCACATCATTGTAATGCAGATGGGTTATCGCGACTACCTCTGCCCACTCTTAAGTTAAAAAAGGAACAGTGGAGTTGCTTCAAATCAAACAATTGGTGGCTCTACCTGTGCAGTGCGCAGATGTTTGTAGAGAGACAAGGACTGACCCTATCCTGCACAAGTAATGGAGATGGTGATAACTAGACATTTTCCACACATTAGGGTTACCCTCTCCAGTAATGTTTTTGCCTCATATGTAAATAGAAAGGATGAGTTGATAATACAACAAGGAGGGTAGTTATTCCTCTTAAATTGTGATCCAGGGTACTGCCTGAAATTCATACAGGATATCCAGGTGTCATGCAAATGGAGGCAGTTGCGCGGAGTTATGTCTGGTGGCCAGGTATCGACACTCAAGTTGAACAGTTGTCAAAGAACAGTCAGTCCTGCCAACAAACCCTAAAAGCACCTGGACCCTCTCCCTTACACCCTTGGAAATGGTCAGAGTCTTCTTGGCAATGTATACATGTAGACTATGCAGGTTCTATTGAGGGACACATGTATCTCATTGTAGTGGATGCTCACTGTGGCCTGAAGTGTGTGTGATGGATTCAACTACATCTGCGAAGACCATACAAGTGTTGAGGACATCATTTAGTCATTATGGCCTTCCAGAAGTGCTGGTTAGTGATAATGGTCCTCAGTTCACCTCAGATGTGTTCTAGACATTTCTCAAGGCTAACGGTGTGACACACACATGCTCTGCACCTTTTCACCCACCTACGAATGGCTTGGTGGAATGTATGGTTCAAAACGGGCTTTACGCTGTTCAAATAGATCAGCATCCATTCAACATAGGCTGGACACATTTCTCTTAGCATACCGTAATACTCCACATACCACCACAAAGGAATCACGTGCCATGTTATTCCTACATTGGAGATTGCGTTCCCATTTTGATCTGATCAAGCCTAATATGGCTGCTGTTGAAAAAGCTCAAGAGAGTTAGAAAAGCTCTTTGAAGGTTAATGCACTATCTCTACAAGCTCACAATCACCACATCGAAGGGGTTGCTCTGTTATAATTGCTTACCATTTGGGATGGCATCAGCACCGGCAATTTTCCACATTTTCAACATCTCAAAAATGTGGATGCAGTTCTCAGTCAAGAAGGAATCACGTGCCATGCTATTCCTACATTGGAGATTGCGGTCCCGTTTTGATCTGATCAAGCCTAATGTGGCTGCTGTTGATGAAAAAGCTGAAGAGAAACAGTGCCACCGATGTCAAGTGCATGCTAAAGACAGGACATTTGCAGTAGGTGACAAGGTATTAGTTTGTGATTACTGGAGGGGGGAAAAGTGGATGCCTGGAATTGTGTTAGCAAAAACAGAACCTGTATCATACAGAGTGGATGTGGGACTATCAGTTCAGTGGAGGTGTCATGTTGATCAGATGTTGGCACATCAGAATGATGGTGACTGTGGAGAGGATATTGGTCCAGAGAACACTAGGTTCTCAGAGGACAATCAAACAAATCTGCATGATCATCCTGTCTAGAGAGACATTGCCTCCCAGTCTCAATTCAGTTCCAACTGGATCAGCTCAATTTGAGGATTCATCTACAAAGGATACTGAGGTGTTGTTACAAATTCCGCACAGTGAGATTAAGCGTTGTAGTCCTTAAGGTTTAAACTTTGTGGGATAATTTAGTTGTGTGTTATTCCTGTTTACTCTCAGTGTTGATTGTTACTTAAAGAGAATAAACACAACATGGTTCATTGAAGGGTTCTAGTATAGATGTAGGGATTATAGATTCAATTGTTTGTTGATATGCTTAACAAAGAAGTTGTTACAGTGTAAGACAGTGTAATGTAAGACTGTTGTCTGAACTAAAGTGCAATCATACTGAGTGGTGATATGTATATATAAATAGTAATAGTATGTAAATACATAAATAAATAGTATTATAAATAACCTCAATTTTCTCAAATAATTAAGAAACTCACTGCACTGCTCTGTAGAGAGGCAATTACCCTTGGTAATCAGTTGAGTTAAATTATTATTTACAAGCCTCACGGTGGCGCAGTGGATAGCACGTTCGCCTCACAGCAAGAAGGTCACTGGTTCGAGCCTCGGCTGGGTCAGTTGGCGTTTCTGTGTGGAGTTTGCATGTTCTCCCCATGTTGGCGTGGGTTTCCTCCTGGTGCTCCGGTTTCCCCCACAAGTCCAAAGACATGCGGTATAGGTGAATTGGGTAAGCTAAATTGTCCGTAGTGTATGAGTGTGAATGAGTGTGTATGGATGTTTCCCCAGAGATGGGTTGCAGCTGGAAGGGCATCCGCTGCGTAAAACATATGCTGGATAAGTTGGCGGTTCATTCCGTTGTGGCGACCCCAGATTAATAAAGGGACTAAGCCGAAATGAAAATGAATGAATGAATATTATTTACAATAAACAATACTCATGGATTAGAATGTCTGCTATTAATAACTGCTAAATATAACTCAGTTTTTGCTATTTTCTGTACTTGATCTGATGTTGTTCATACATATATTTTTTTAAATTGTTAGACCAGATTTTTTATATTGTCACTCCAATTGTCTAACAGCCGCCTTAAGCTCCCAGAGCTTGAATGTGTACCATGGGGAAGATGGAATATATTTTAGATTGAATAAATAGCTCCCTTTTAGTATGGGCTTAGCTCCATATTAGAGTCAAGAAGGGAGGAGGGAGGCACAAATCATTGAAGCTGGAGGTATCTAAAGAAATGAAAATTTGGAACTTAATTCTTACTTGTAGGAATGAAGTGAATTGTCCATCAATAAACATACTTTAATGTCTTTAGACCTTTCATAGACCAGATATTAAAGGGTTTGTCTATATTAGAGGTGTCACACCCCAATGGTGAGTGCCTTTTCAATCACTCCTTCAGTCTGCAACATCCCTCATATACAAGCCACACTAACCCTTAATTCATGTACTTTCCCCATCAATGTCCTGGTGGACTCCGGAGCTGCTGGAAACTTCATCTCATCCAATTTCATCGCCAAACATCGCATTCCCACTGTAGTAAATGAGACCCGGTATCAGATCTATACCATCCAGAACTCACCATTGGGCGATGGCCGTATCACTCGACGGACCCGGCAGATCACACTCGTCACTCCTCCCAATCACCGTGAGAAACTCCATCTTCTGGTACTGCCCAGGGCTGATGTAGATGTGGTGTTGGGTCGACCCTGGCTCATCCAGCATCAACCCATCATAAAGTGGAGTACTGGGGAGATCCTCGAATGGAGCGATGAATGCAAGGACCACGCTCTTCACCCATCCGTAACCCAACCATCCCTTCCCCTTCACTCAACAGTAATGAATCACCCTACCACGGACCTCACTCAGCACATTCCGCCCTCCTACCACTCCTTCCTGGACGTTTTCAGTAAAGAACGTGCCACACAACTCCCTCCTCACCGGCCCTGCGACTGTAGCATTGACCTGCTGCCCAACGCCAAGTTACCTCACGGTCGCATATACCCTCTTTCCCGTCCTGAACATGAGGCGATGGAGAGCTACATCCAGGAAGCCATCAACCAGGGTTTCATCCGACCATCCAGATCACCCGCCGCATCGAGCTTCTTCTTCGTCACCAAAAAGGACAGAGGGCTCAGGCCATGTATCGATTATCGGGTGTTGAATGAGGCTACGGTAAAATTTGCTTACCCACTACCGCTTGTGCCAGCAGCTCTTGAGGAGCTCCGGGAGGCGCGAGTGTTTAGTAAGCTGGACCTCCGCAGCGCTTACAACCTGATCCATATTCGAGAGGGAGATGAGTGGAAAACCGCCTTCATAACCCCTACTGGCCATTACGAATATCTGGTGATGCCCTACGGGTTAGCCAACAGTCCTTCAGTATTCCAAAACTATATGAACGAAATCTTCAGAGACCTCCTTCATCAATGTGTCATTGTGTATATCGACGATATCCTCATCTACTCCCGTAACCTTGAAGACCCCCGTGCTCAGGTGTGCCAAGTATTGCATCGTCTCAGGGAACACCAACTCTACCTGAAGGCCGAGAAGTGCGAGTTCCACCAATCCACCATCTCCTTTCTCGGCTATGTGATCTCTGCTGCGGGGGTTCAAATGGAAAACACCAAAGTGGACGCCGTAACCAACTGGAAGGAACCCCAAACCGTCAAGGAGCTCCAACGGTTCCTAGGATTCGCCAACTTCTATCGACGTTTTATAAAGAACTATAGTTTAATCTCTTCCCCATTGTCATCTCTCCTCAAGGGGGATCGCGCCTTCCAGCTCCTCAAAAGCAAATTTACCTCTGCCCCTATCCTCAAACACCCCGATCCAACACGGCCCTTCGTCGTTGAAGTCGATGCTGCGGACATAGGAGTGGGAGCCGTACTCTCTCAGTGGTCTGATGAACCCAAAGCTCTCCATCCGTGTGCGTACTACTCCCGGAAACTCAGCTCCGCAGAACAAAACTACGGCATAGGAGATCGTGAGCTGTTAGCCATCAAACTGGTCCTCGAGGAATGGCAGCACTGGCTGGAAGGAGCACGATTCCCGTTCACAGTCATTACGGACCATAAGAACCTCCAATACCTTCGTCATGCTCAACGACTGAACGCCCGATAAGCCCGTTGGTCATTATTCTTCGCCTGGTTCAACTTCTCCATCACGTACCAACCAGGCCATAAAAACTGTAAGGCAGATGCCCTATCTCGTCTGTACTCACCGGATCCCGTTCAAGACACTCCCGAACCTGTACTACCACCGTCCATCTTCATCGCACCCATTCTCTGGAAAGTGGACGAGGAAATTCGTGCAGCTACCCTCGAGGAGCCAGCTCCTCCTGAACTTCCACTAGGCCTAACCTATGTGCCCTCCAGCCACCGACTCACCCTCCTCGACAGTACGCACACCTCCCTCGGTTCAGGTCACCCGGGCAGCAGGCGAACCCTCTCGCTCCTACGGGAGAAATACTGGTGGCCTGGCATGATCAAAGACGTTGCCCAGTATGTCCAGGGTTGTTCGGTCTGCGCCGTTACCACCACTCCTCACCGTCTCCCAGAAGGTAAAGTTCAACCGTTTCCCATTCCCCGCCGACCCTGGACCCACATTGGAGTAAACTTTGCCACAGATTTGCCTCCATCACAGGGTCAAACCACCATATTGGTTGTCGTCGATAGATTCTCTAAGCACTGTAAACTCATCCCACTCAAAGCCCTTCCTACCGCCTTAGAAACTGCTGAGGTTTTATTCCAACACGTCTTCCGCAACTACGGCCTACCGGAGAATATCGTCTCCGACCGGGGGCCACAGTTTATCTCCAGGGTCTGGCGGGCGTTCTTTCAGTTACTCGGAACCACCATCAGTCTCTCATCCGGCTACCATCCGCAAACTAATGGGCAGACCGAACGCAAGATTCAGGAGATCTCTCGCTACCTCTGGACATACTGTGCCCATTACCAGAACACCTGGAGCCAGTACTTACCGTGGGCAGAATATGCACAGAACTCCCTTCGTCAAGCCACCACTGGACTAACCCCCTTTCAGTGTGTTTTAGGGCACCAACCTTCACTGTTTCCGTGGACCGGCGAAGCCTCTGAAGTGCCCGCGGTAAACCACTTATTCCAGGAGAGCAAGAGGGTATGGGACTCAGATCACGTCCCTCTCCAACGGGCAGTACAGAAGCACACCGACGCTGCCAACTGCCATAGACTACCAAACCCAGTTTACCACCCACGGGACAAGGTATGGTTATCGACCCAGAACATCCACCTCCAACTGCCCTGTAGGAAGCTGAGTCCCCGCTACATAGGGCCCTACACCATCCACTCCCAAATCAACCCTGTCACCTACCGCCTCAACCTGCCTCCTCATTCACGAATCTCTTCAGCCTTTCATGTGTCACTCCTCAAACCATTCACTGACCCTGTTTCTCCTCCCTCCACAGACCCGGAGCCGACTCCCCCTCCAGCGCAACCCGAAATCCTGGGTGAAAACATCTACCGCATCAAAGAAATTCTCGACTCCCGGCGGCGGGATGGCCGGATCCAGTATTTAATTGACTGGGAGGGATTCGGCCCCGAGAAGCGGTCATGGACACCACGGGACGACATCCTAGATCCCACTCTCCTCGAAGAATTCCACCGTCAACACCCCAATCGTCCAGCTCCCCGAGGCCGTGGTCGTCCACGCCGCCGGTCTAGGGTGCCAGGAGTCACCTGTGGAAGGGGGGGTACTGTCACACCCCATGCACGTTCCATTAGCCCCAATCACCATTCACACTCTCCATCCACCACACACCGCACTCAGTCACCTGATTACTGATCACACTCACCTGTGCACTAACAACACTCACCTGCTCCAGCCATCACACACACACTACATATACTCACCCATCCTGTTCACTCGTCGGCTGGTATCATCTTCACATGGTCATACTCTCTTTGTGCTCTTCCTGATCTTCTGCCAAGTCATCCACGAACGCTCATCTCATCGAGGCTAACACCTGTCATCTGTTTACTCGACTTCAAGGGAAGTGACTGTTATCTTTGTTTTGCCTGCTAGCACTACGGTGCAAAGAACTGCTTTTGTGTTTTAATAAACACCTGGTAAACGGATCCTTCTGCGTTCTGTGACCGTGACAAGAGGGGGTAAACAATTTGCAAAAAAAAAAAATTGTGCCCATATTTTGAGTGAATGTTTGACAACTGGGTTTAAAGAATATTTAATTATAGGTTCAGGTGTCGGTGTCAGGTGTGTTCAGAGCATGATAAGAAGATGATGCATTTTCTAAGGATAACCAGTTGGGGCCACTTTTATTTGATGAATTTGACCAGTTTAACGTTGCACTAAAATTAACTGCTCAATATTACCACTTAATGTTGGGAAATGACAGTCCTCTGTGGTCTCGGTGTCCCTATAGAATATTTTCACAGATATGCGCATTTTTTCCATTCCATATAAATCTAAAAGTAAGAAAAATTTACTTAGTAGAAAGGTTTGTATTTATTAGTGATCAATAAACCTACATATTTTTAGTTTGTCTTTTGTTATTTTAAATGATAGTGAGCTAAAGATGCCAGCATGATTAATGGACATAAGCTCATTTTTTTTGCATTTATATTATAACCTGATATTTTTCTAAAAGTAGTCATAATTTGTGGTAGAGTTGTTAGTGGTTCAGATATATAGTAGGGTGTCATCCGCATAGAGAGAGATTTTATGTTTAGAGTTGTCCCTCTATATACCCTTGTATTGATATTTATTTATTTATACATACATACATACATACAGGGACAATGTACAACATGACATGTTGTGCCAGAGTTTGCTTTAAAGGTAATTTACATCTGTAGTCCCTGGGCAGGAAGTGTAACAAGTTTAACAATATATTAAAAAAAAAACAAATATACAATATACACTTACAGTACAATACTCACAATACATCATAGTCAATAAAATGAAATCAAATCAGTGGTTGCATATTTGATTTTCTTTAAGGCAAACTTAAAGTACGGTTTTAAAAATATTAAACGTGGTACTCTCTCTAATATTCACTGGTATTTTATTCCATCTTTCCGCTGCTTTTGTACGGAATCCAAGTTTTTTAAGAATATAAAAGGTGGTAGTCCTTCTACACCTGATCAAAAGCCTTTTCAGCATCAAGTGAGAGAAGGAATTCTGGAACATCGGATGGAGTAGGATTATGAAGGATATTTAGAAGTCTTTGTATGTTATAAAATGAATATTGATTTTTAATAAAGCTGGTCTGGTCATCAGAATCTATTGTAGGTAGTACTGTTTCCAGTCGATGCGCTAAAATTTTGGCAAATATTTTACTGTCAACATCAAACAATGAAATTGGCTGCAATTGAAAGAGCTGCATTCTGATGGATTTTTATCTTTTTTTATAGATTAGAGAAATAACTGGTTGATTCATAGTCTCTGGCAAGGAACCAGTGACTGAGGATTCATCATAAACAGAGAGTAAATTAGGAGCAAGATCACTAGAGAAATTTTAACAAGAATTCACTTGGAAAACTGTCTGGGCCTGATGATTTTCAATTTTGCATAATGTATATTGACTATATATGACTTAATAAATTAAATAAAACTTAGTAAATAGAAGAATTCTTTCCTAAGACAAAATTAAACACAGACACATTGTCCTAAAAGGTAATATTTGATTACTGGAGCTATGTATTCTATGTCATGTAGCTAATAGAAAGATGGCTGAGGCCTGTCTAACTGTCTGGTCTACCAAATACCTCTGCTCACCTCATCTGAGGAGCTGCTTTGTTCCTTAATAAAGGGTAAGCAATGGTTGAATTATTGGACCCTCCAAAAACCACTGTCACAGTTGCTTTTTATTTTGCATGCAAATGAAGATCTACCTCAACTCACGAGCAGTTTCCTATATCTGAATTTTGCTATTGTCACAGAGCAATCTTTTTTTTCCTCAAAAGTGTTTTTGTTGAACATGTTAGATATGAAAGATGCAGTACAAATAGCTTGTAACTTTTTTTTTTTTGTCAACAAACAAACCCCGTCTCAAACATATACACTTAGGTTCTATACAAATATATGAATAACATTAAAATAAAATACAAATAAATAATAATATTAAGTAAACAATAAAATAAATACAAATCTAAAATAAGGACAAGTTTTACTCTTCTAAAATAACTGAAGGGTCCATCTTCTTTATGTGATCTAAAACAGGTTGCCAAGTGAGAAAAAACATCAGTACAGACTCTTACTGTAACAGCCAGGCCAGGTTCTCCCCACTCACAGTCACCCCGATCACAGTCACCTGAATGAGTTACGCACCTGCACGTCATTACAGTCATCACTCCAACTCCATACAATCCCTCATGTCCCTCACTCAGTGTCCTGCATCAACGCATGACAGAAGAACTAACTCGCTCACGGTCAGTGAATCTATATAGCTAAAGTTATACTTACCTGTCTTGTTTCCCTATGATGGCTAATGTCTGCATCTCTCCCTCCTGGTCTTATCTGATTGTTTGTTTTCCAATCCCTCTGTGTACCTGGCTTCATCTCCTCCTCCGGTCCCTCCATATCATCTGGTCCACTGCTACACATCTCCTGCAATAGACTATTTAGTCATTTATCTGCCATCGTACTCAAACTGTTGTTCATACTCACAGCTCATGTCCCTTCTGTGACACTTACAGTATATCATATATTTTTTTCTAAGGTCAAGTGGTGTAAAAGTTCCATAAGCCATTGCATAAAGCAGGGGTTTTCAACCTGTGGGGTAGGGCATGAGAACCTGAGGCGTGC
Source organism: Danio choprae (assembly GCA_903798125.1). Lineage (NCBI taxonomy): Eukaryota > Metazoa > Chordata > Actinopteri > Cypriniformes > Danionidae > Danio > Danio choprae. The sequence goes on along the minus strand of CAIGQW010055764.1, from coordinate 6,073,958 downwards.
ACTCGAATAAATTTATGATGACGGTTTTTATGGGTTCACTAGAGTGAATCGGATTAACTATCAGGCACCTGTAGAGTTAATCCACTCAAGTGAAATAAATAAAAATAAAATGGGCCGGTGGCTTTTTAAAATGAATGGCTGTAAATTTGTGGGGTGAGAGGGGAGTTTGAGCTTGGGTAGGTCTCGAGAACTCCCCTACTTGTTAATGGTGAATGCAAATTATGAATACTTATGGAGAGAAATGTTGCTGATTGATAGCTTGTCAATGATGTTGATTTGTTTTGGTCAATGTACTTATGTTACATGTTTTTGGCTTGTGGGAGGAAATCGGAGAACCTGGGGAAACCCACTCAAACACAGGGAGAACGTGTAAACTCCACACAAGAATGTCACTTGGCCAGGTAAGATTTAAACCAGTGACATTCTTGCTGTGAGGCTACAGTGCTAACCACTGGGCCTCCGTGCCGCCCTGTAAAGGAAAGGGGTGGAAGGGTGGATTCTTTGGGACGAGGATGGCTAAAGTGAGATACTTTGGTTATTTATAGCGATTTAGGAATCATCTTATTGGTGGATCATGCATTAGCTAATGCGGGACCAGCTGCAGTCAATCATAAGCACGTGCTCCTCTTGAAATTAGTTTATGAATAAACTTTACTTTAAGAGTTCACACTTAGCTGATAATTGAATATATAAAGCGAGTTTGGCATGCTGTCCCGGGAGAGAGCCTTGAGCTCATGAGATCCTAGAGCCCGGGGCTCCCTCCGTTTGCGAGGCGAGAGGGGAGTTTTAGCTCAGGTAGGTCTTGAGAACTCCCCGAAATGCCTTCAGCTCAGGACAGCAGCCGCATATTGAAGAACCCCCCCAAAAGGCAAGGAGATAGATGCTATATCCGGCTGCTGGATATAACGTTGGGAAAGAGGGAAATAGAAGAAACAGCCTATGTGGAAAGAAGAAAGTAGCTATAAAGCTTGTTGCTGGAAGGAAAGAAGGTGGCGAAAGGATTTAGTGCTGAAAGGAAGAGAGAGGAAGCGAAGAAGAGAAGAAGAAGAGGAAAGGAGGGAAGGGAGATTGGTGCTATGGGGGCGAGAGATGTAACTAGTGGATCTGGGAGCTGAGCAAGCTGTATCAGAGAAGGGAGTGACTAGTGGGCATGAAGTGCTGGGGTGAAGGGAGGAATGGCAGACCGAGCAGGTTAGATTGCGACAACCTAACAATACTCTGTTGTGGAGGTTGGTGTCCAGAGCCCCCCAATAAGGACACTGATTTCACTGGGTGACGCAGATGGCGCATTTTGCGGTAAAAAAGTTTGTGATAAGTGTAGAAATTGGTTCCCCCATAAGAAAGCGTGAGCTCCACGATGATGGCCGGGTGAAGTGATGTGCTGTCTGGACACAGATGGTGAAGGGGATCCATGGTGGCTGAGAAATCTGGATGAAGTCAAGCGAGTGAGTCTTTGGCCTCTTGCTGGGGACTCGGACTCGGCGAAGAGGCCAGGCAGGGCTGGATTGAAGACCCTTGTGACAAACTGAGGTAATGGATGCAAGTATGAAGTAAGGACTAGTGGAAAAGTGTTGTTTAAATGGAATTTGATACCGCATGATGAATGGGAAGGGAAAAAAATTGCTGGTGTCTACTGACTCGGTAGGTGCAGAGAATAGTGTCAGTCGTGTGTGTGTGTGTGTGTGTGTGTGTATGGAATATCCTGATGCAAAATGCGTCAAAAAGACCTACATGATTGTAATAGTTTAATTGCAGTGTTTAGTCAGGTGACAGGAATAGTGACCAGCCCACCCCCCAATAAGGACACTGCATAGCAATAAATGTCTGAACACCATATGAACTATTTTATTTATTTCTTCAGGAAGATTCAGAGTCATCCGTTGGTTCGAGCGGCCGTGCCCCCTGGCTCTTCCCTTTGGCAGGCTGCCATGGCAGCGTCCTCCTGCTGGTTCCCTCCTGAAAAGGAGAGACAGTAAGACTGGTTAGCCAACATCAAATGCCCTGCTGTTCACATCCATGCTTTGGCTAGCCAAAGAGGAACTGACTTACCAGGACTGTCTGCCCTCTTGCGCCCCTTTCTTGGGTGGCTTTCTTTGCCCGCCGCCACCGGCTCCTCCTCCTACTCCACCAAGGCCCTCTCAAAGAGTCTGCGGTGCTTACGTGCTTGCAGAGAGCCCAGGTGAAGTGTGTAGAATTTGAGGTTGAGGTGTCATGACACATGAAGTGCGCCACTTTCTGGCGATCCTCTGAAGAATGTGCATTCTTCGCCTGCATCAGAGAAAGACAGACAGACAGAACCTTTTAGGGTTAAAGCCACTGGCAGTCATGTGGCTCCAGGGGTGTTACATGCATACTCACATGCGTTGCAATGGCTGTCCGGACGTCAGTGAAAGTGAGTCTCCCTTGAAGCCCCATGCTGGACCACGCAGCTTAAAAATACTTATTCAGGGCCTTGCAGGGACTGGGTCTGGAGGTAAAAAAAAAATAGGTGGGTTTGAAGGTAAATAGAAATAAATAGATATTTTTAAATATATTTTTAAATATATATAGATATTTTTATTAAAAATAAATAGGTGGCCTGCCTCTCACCCGGGAGACCAGCCCGCAGATCCAAGAACCTCTGGAACCAGCTGTATTCTCCCTTGTTGAGAGACAATTCGACAGCGCCGGAGGCTCTGTTTGTCTTTTGCGTGGTGATCTGGTCATGAAACAAGCAAAGGCACAGAGAGAGAGAGAGAGAGAGAGAGAGAGAAGGTGGGTGAGTGAGCGAGCGAGCGAGTGGATACTACTGATGTCCCCCACCCATAGAGCCAAGGAGTCACACTCATGTTGTTGATGACATAGGCAGATCCCGGGGTTCTGGAGGCCTCGTCAACCTCCTGGATGGTTAGATCCTGAAACACGCCACAGCAGTGTCCAGAGATGGAGGTCAGGTAACCCATCAGGAATCCATTAAACTGCCACTGCTGCCTGGTATCTGGGTTGGACTCGAGGTTATCTGGCAAAGGCAGGATCCTTATCAATTAGACAGATTAGACTTTTCCAACAAACAGCATGAATGGTTTAACTGAAAGCTGTTGGTGCCCCAGAGCAGAAACTTGACAAAAAAAATAGTGTTCCTACCATCCCCTCCATCTTGGAGGGGGAAACACTCACGTTGTTTCTCAAATGGGCAGTGGATTGCCGCCCAGTTGGAAGCCCTCGAACTCTTCCAAAAGCTGGTCTGCAGAATGAGGATGAAAGTCAAAAGTCAGCTGTAATATAGCCCTACCAGCCCTATGGAACACAACCGAACCTAAGGGCTGGAACATGTTCTTGATAGGGATAATGCTGGTGCGGGTTGTAGACTTCCAGAGGCCCGGCAGGCGCAGGACCCCTGGCCGCCTGCCCAGCCCCTCGCCTGGGGGCCTGGTCGGGGGATGGTGGCGGTGCAGGAGGCCTCCTCCTCCACAACTCCCGGTATTGGCGTGTGACTTGGCTCAGGGCAGACCTTACCCTCTCCACCTGCTTGCTTAAGTACGACAGCCGGGCCTGGATGCGCTCTGTAGCAAGCCAACACCGGGGGTCGCGCAAGGACACCCGGCTTCGGGGTCGTCTGGTTCCTCTTCTGACGACGCTAGCTGTGAGACTACGAGGACCGCCGGGTGAGTAGACTGCATCTCCCGCAATTCTTGAGCTACCTTCCGGCGCTTTGTTTTCCCCATCGCCTCCTTCCGGGCCGATGCAGAGAGCTCGGTGAGCTGCTTCAGGTGCCTGTCTAGCCCGGCCGGCATCCTCCGACAGCCAGGCACGGGACACGACGTCTTCCGTGTGTCCACACGGCCAGAAGCCAGCAAGAGCAAAAGCCTTTTCTCCTTTGAGTTTGACACCTTGTGAACCGACGACAGCCAGCTGTACACGTTGAGACAGAGCCCGCATTTGGCCATTACCTTCCAAGATAAAGGCTGGAGGGGAAAGGGATCCACATGCCGCATGGAGCAAGCCAAAACAAGGCACGAAGACATCCACTACTGCGTCATGGTGCTGGTTATGCCCCTCTTAAAGGGTAAGGACACCCGCCGTCTCCAGGGTGTGTGTAACCATTATCTTCAAATCCTTCCCACCTGGTTCAAATGCTTAGCTTTTTTTCCCCTTTTCAAGGGAACCATGGAGATCCTGAAGATAGACCATTTTGGGACAGCTTCACCACACGGCTTTTTTGTGGGTGTGCGTGCCTGGCAGGACTGAACCAGGCCGGGGGAATCAGTCACCCCCTTTACCCTTTTTCTGGGTATGTTTCAGAGATCAGCTGGGATGTGGGCCAGCCAGACTGCACGCACCGCCCATCTTTGTTTCACCCTGCTGGATTTTTTTCACAGCCTGGTGTCTTGGGCCTGGATGAACAACCCAAGCGGTGAACATTGTCACTCACTTCGTTCCAGAGAGCGAACCCTTCAGAAAGGCCCACCATTCCCCTTGATTGACTTGGCCGCTTCACTGGCTCTCGCCCGAGCCAGCTCGCCCAGGGACCAGTGACCCTTTCTGGGGTACGTCTCAGCTCTTAAGGCCCCCCTTCTAGACCAGTTCTTCCATACCCGAACTGAGCCTAACTCTGGCCAGGGACCATCACCTTTTCCGGGGTAAGCACAAGCTCTGTAGTGGTCCCTGGAACTACACCTGTTCTCCAGCAGTGCCCGGGCACCCCACACTTTAACACAGAAACACTGACTTGGTTATACGCACAAGCCAGCCATACGTGGCATTGGTGCCCCAAAGGGCCTGTCGCTCACAGCATTCAAGTTGGCTCTGGTGCACCAACCTCTCCTAGTTCTACAGACCTTGCCATGTTCAAATTCCAAGGTGGCTCTGGTGCACCAACCTCTCCTAGTTGTACTGCCAAATTGTGTTGAGTTTCTAAGCTGGCCCTGCTACACCGGCCGCAGTTGGCGGGAATTGGACACTCTTTCTGGGGCCAGCTTGCCTGGCTGAAGGCTCTTGGTTCACTGGGTCTCCTCTGGGGCTCTTCCCCACTGTGCCAACAAACCCATCAACAGCTTGCGGGCATCGGACAGTCTTTCTGGGGCCAGCTTGTCTGGCTAAAGGCCCGTGGGTCTCTTCCCCTTTGTGCCAATACGCCCAAACAGCTTGCGGGAATTGCTAGCTCTTTAGCTTGTCTCAACTGAGGGCCTCTGGGTCTCTTCCCCCATCATGCCAACACGGCCACCAACAGCTTGCGGGCATCAGACAGTCTTTCTGGGGCCAACTCGCCTGGCTGAAGCCCCCTGGGTCTCTTCCCCTCCATGCCAATACACCTACCAACAGCTTGCAGGAACTGCTCACTCTTTAGCGGGCCAGCTTGTCTCAACTGAGGGCCCCTGAGTCTCTTCCCCCACGTGCCAACACGCTCACCAACAGCTTGCGGGCATCGGACAGTCTTTCTAGGGCCAGCTTGCCTGACTGAAGGCCCCTGGATCTCCTCCCCCACCGTGCCAACACGCCCACCAACAGCTTGCAGGCATCGGACAGTCTTTCTGGGGCCAGCTCACCAGAAAGACCCACCATCCACCTGAATGGACTTGGTTGTTTCAGAAAGACCCACCATCCCCCTGAATGGACTTGGTCGTTCCAGAAAGATCCATTATCCCCCTTGATCGACTTGGTCATTCCAGAAAGACCCACCACCCCCCCGAATTGACTTTGTTGTTCCAGACAGACCCATTATCCCCCAAAATGGATTTGGTCATTCCAGACAGACCTACCATCCCCCCAAAAGCGAGTTTGAGACATACAAGCAAAGACCCATCATCCCCCAAAAAGACCCACCATCGCCCATCCATTTTGACTTCCTCTGATCAGCTATTATGAAAGCGAAAACTCTTAAGTTTTTAATCTCTCAGTAAGTCAACTCAGTTCAAGTTTAAAATCTGAGCTGGTTGAACTTCCTTACTAAAACAGGCCCCAGATTTAGCCAGATAATAAACATCTTTACATTTGTATAATTCAATTAACAATGTTTGATGGTGTTAATTGTTTTGACAGTCGAAGCTGGTATTATTAAATTAATTTTTAATATTCGAGACAAACCAAAGAAATGATCACTACATTGCCATCAGAAGATGGGTACACTGTGGTCATAAAGAGATGGACATGGTCAGCAACAATACTCAGGTAGGCTGTGGCAATGACATAATGGTCAACTGGTACTAATAGGCCCAATTGTGCAAAGAAAATATCCCCCACACCATTACACCACCACCACCAGCCTGAACCGTTGATACAAGGCAGGATGGATCCATACTTTCATGGTGTTGATGCCAAATTCTGAACCTACCATCTGAATGTCGCAGCAGAAATTGAGACTCATCAGACCAGGCAACATTTTTCCAATCTTCCATTGTCCAATTTTGTTGAGCCTGTGCGAATTGTAGCCTCAGTTTCATGTTCTTAGCTGACAGGAGTGGCACCCGGTGTGGTCTTCTGCTGCTGTAGCCCATCCACCTCAAGGTTCGACGTATTGTGCGTTCAGAGATGCTTTTCTGCATACCTCAGTTGTAACAAGTGGTTATTTGAGTTACTGTTACCTTTTTATCAGTTTGAACCAGTCTGGCCATTCTCCTCTGCCCTCTGTAATCAACAAGGCATTTGCGCCCACAGAACTGCCACTCACTGGATATTTTCTCTTTTTCAGACCATTCTCTGTAAACCCTAGAGATGGTTGTGCATGAAAATCCCAGTAGATCAGCAGTTTCTGAAATACTCGGACTAGCCCGTCTGGCACCAACAACCATGCCACATTTAAAGTCATTTAAATCACCTTTCTTTCCCATTCTGATGCTTGATTTGAACTGCAGCAGATTGTCTTGACCATGTCTACATGCCTAAATGCATTGAGTTGCTTCAATGTGGTATGCATTTTTTTTTATTATTTTGCATTTGGAGTGGTATCTGACTGAAATTTGGGTTTATCCCATGGATACCTGCCATCTCTTTCATGTCTGCACCTCTTCAAAAGCCACTTAGCGCAGGCTTATCCCAGCCGATTGATGCCCCATGCGCATCACTCCCTATTTGCGTAACGCTGCAAACCAAGAATCTCCATTTAAAATAAAGAACTTGTCTGCGCAAAAGACGCGATGTGTGAACAGCCCACTGAAACAGATTCTGAAGCAGTTTGTTGATGTGTTACTATGGTTATGGCCTACCACAGTTTATTTTGTCCCATCATGGTTTCACTTTGTTAATTTCTCCAGAGAGCAACTATTTCTCTAATGCTGCAAAATCGCATGTTTTGGTTTTTATCTGTTTAAAGATTTCAGCGCAAGACACAATGGAAAATCAATACGCACTTGTGCACATTACTCTCTCACATCACAAATGATGAGGTATTTTTATATACAAGTTATTCCACTGCAACCATAGGCTGAATGCAAGTAACATATCTTCAGAATACCTATCTTTAACTGTCAGCAAATCTGAGTCTAAAGTAAAAGTTAACATTCATGTAATAATTTTTAAAATGACACCTTCCTTAATTACAACATTTCCCCTCTTGCTGTATCAAAATTACATGTCATATAATAAAATAAAGTATTTACTACTAAGATCAAGCTCCTTAGTTTGTTTTCTTTCAGTTTTTTGATCACATGGCCTTTAGAATAACTTTTTTAAAATAAGTCATATAAGTCATGTATGTATGTGTCAGGGTTCTGCCACTCCTGTCTTGTAAATTCATGTTTAGGTGGCAGAGTCCAGACACTAGTCATGTCTTGTCCTGTATGTTGTGCTCGGCTCGAGTTTTCTCGGGTCGAGCACTCGTTTTCTGTCTTGTGTTATTGTTTGAGCGGCATTTTTGATAACGCGCGCGCTCCCGCGTAATGCGGAAGCGCGCGGTCTGAGATGCGCGCTCTTGTCCTGGTGTTTGTTTGTTCTGTCTGCAGCGTGGTGTTTCATTCCCAGCGTCTCAGTCTAGTTGGTTTCGGTTTTGGTTGGCGCTGGGATGAGACATGCACGTTGCATGTGTGAGTGCACGGTAAGTGTTTTCACTTATCGTGTACTCGTGTCTTGCGTTTAGTCTTCTGTTGGTGTTGTGTCTAGCATGTGGTGTATGTTTACATGTGCCGCGTGCGTGTCATGTGAATGCGCGGTTAATGAGTTATCTCATTGGCTGCGTGTTCGAGTCTTGTCTTTGTGTGAGCACATGTCTTTGTGTTTTGTTTGTCATGTGCTCTCCCGTCTATTGTCTAGTCCCACCCTCATGTTAACCCATTATTAGTTTATTATGTTCACCTGTTTGTATGTTAATTATTTGTGCTTATATTCTCCTCATGTTTGCTGTCCTGTGCCAGTTCGTCATCTGAGATTCCCTTGTCGTGTCCTGTCCTGTTCAGCCTTGTCCGGTCCTGCTCTTTCCAGCCAGCCCAGTCAAGTTTGTTTGTTTGTTTGTTTGTTTGTTTGTTTGTTTGTTTATTTTATTTGTTAATGTTTTCCCCCTCGGGGTAGTTTGTTTTACTTTTTGTTTTATTTTGATTATTATTAAAAGACCCTTTTTACCTGCAATTGAGTCCTCGCTCCTTTCCCTCCACCCACCAACCCTGACAGTATGTATGTATATGTATATGTATATGTATATATGTATATGTGTATATATATATAT
>CAIGQW010055764.1:6014531-6046651 GCA_903798125.1 Danio choprae | reverse complement strand
TTTTTTTACGACCATAATAAAGATCTTCTCTTTTCATTTTTTTTTTTTTATTTTTATACTGATTTGTTGCTGAAAATTCACCTTCATTTCACACAAATAATAAAACTTTATGCTTGCAAATAGAAAACCTTTGTTTTTGTTTGTGTGTGAGAAATGGTCACACTCACATGTACCGTACTGCATTGCACTGGACACGTTGTTGTGTGAAGGGTAGGTCTCCAGAATGATCAGCAGGCTGATGAACTCCTTATGCTCAATGATGATATTGCCTGTTTGATATGAAGTTAACAGCATAGCATAATGTACAATAAGTGTAGGTTCTTTTAAACTAAAACAGTATTAGTCATAGAGAATAAAAAGGCTAATTCACTCTCTTCCAGCAGATGGCGCCTATAGAACAGAAGAAATAAAGGCATTATTCCATTATTACATGAATAAGTAGCCATGAGGCTGTCACAGGAGTGTTTTTGGTCAAGCATCGGACAATCAGGGTACAGTGTGCACTTTTTGTTTTCATACAATGTCAGTTGATTCCCATTTAACATATTTGGAGTACTAAAATCTACAAACTTTGCTGAAAGCAACAAAGTTACAAACAATCAAATGACACAGAAGTACTGGGATAAGTTTATAGTTAAGATATAAACACTGATGTTTATTGTAAATAATATAATCACTGTTTATTGCATCTTGATGCTCAAAATGAAAGTTACATTGTTTAACCAGTAGGTGGCAACAACCAGCTAGCCAAAATGTGTCACTGAATAATTTTTCAAAAATTATACATCTGGTAATGAAACAAGTTTTCATGAGTGAGTTATTAAATAATTTTTTGTCTCAATTGAAAATGGGACAAAAAATAAATATGATGTTTTGTTGTTGTTCAAGATTCATTTTTTTCCTTCGGCTTAGTCCTGTTGTACACGATTATAAGGTTAAATTCATACATTTAGGATTATCAGCAACAGATAACATAATTTTTCACAGTATTAAATTTATTTTTCTTTTTTATTTAGCTTGTTATTTCTTGATTTTATTGTTTTTAAAATTAAATGTTCCAAGTTATGTTTGTTAAAACCAAAGGTTTCTTGCATTACTTTTTTTTTTTTTTTTTTTTTGGAATAAATAAAAAGCAAATTAGAATTTACATTTTGTCTCCTGCCCTTTTTGCTGATCTGAACCATAAGATTTGTAATCTGTAACAACACTATAAAATATAATTGAATGCTCAAAGTGTATGTGCTTTTTAATAAAAAATAATTATTAGGTCACTGTACAGTGTGTGTGTGTGTGTGTTTTTTTTTTTTTTTTTTAAATTTCCATGTGATTTTAGCAAAGTGCCAGCTCGCACTGTACGGAAAGATTGCGTGCAATGTAGAGTCAAAGCTCTTGATTCATGTGCACACACTATATGCTCCAATTGATCAGCAATGACTTGACTGCTTACAATGTGTGTATGAAATCAACATATCACACTTGCTTCCTTTTTTTGTTTCAGCATTGTCACAGATCACAGAAGGCAGAGACAAGATATCGTTCACACAGTGTTTATTAAAACACAAGAGATCTTCGCACCGTGGTGCTAGCAAGCAGTTCAATGCAAAGTCAATAGTCAATAGAATCACTTCCCTTGAGCAGAGCAAGCCGATGACAGGGGTTAGTCTCTGGGTTCAATGAGTCGCAGATGGCCTTGGCAGATGATCGAGACGAGCAGACGGAGAGAGTTGCGATCATGTGAAGATGATACCGGACAATGAAGGACTGGAGAGGGTGAGACTATATAGTGCGGTGGTGATGACTGGAGCAGGTGAGTGTGATGAGTGAACAGGTGTGTGTGATCAATAATCAGGAGACTGAGTGCGTTGTGTAGTGGCTGGAGAGTGTGAATGGTGAACCGGGCTGATAGAACGTGCAGGGGGTGTGACAAGCATATGTTTATTTTTTTATTTATTTATTTTTTTTAAGCATATGGTTTATGCCACATAATGGGAAGGAGTGTTAAGCTCTGGTTGAAAGACAGGAACTAAAATCATAAATCATTTTTTTTTTCTAATCAGATCTGATCTGTATTTTGCAAATATATTAACAGAATATCATATGCTTTAAGTTGTTTCTTTCTGCTCTGTAATATATCCTTTTAAAGGGCCATAAATTTTCCTTGCAAACTTTTTAAAATTTTTTTTTTTTATTTATTTTTTTTATTTTTTTTTTGCTGCGTGTTAGCAGACCACTGTAATCCACACATGTGGGTCCACATGCGAACTGTGCTCTTATCGCGGGGAGATGGAAACAAAACCTTCGTTGCAGCACATTTATAAACGTAACACTGACGACCCATGTCTCAACTGCTTGTTTGAATTACAGTTGGCAACTCAATGTGGCATCTCTCTGAACACTGTAACAGGTAAAAGGAGTCTACGAAGCTATAGCATGCATATTAATGAAGTTGCATCTCGTTCACAATAGAGTGCGCTGATTGGTTCGAACCAAGTCTTTCTCATAAACTAATGAACAGATGTGCTGAAAACTCAATGACGTCACTTTGTACCGGTCGATACAGACAGCCAATCTCCACTCTGGAATTTACACAATGACCTCATTGCTGTGACGTTTCAAAATTAGTTTTTAAACTGGAAGAACGAAATTGCTCTAAACAATGCAAAAACAACCAATTTTCACTTTTTAGTGAAATATTTGTGTCCTAATAGTGTTTTTAGCAATGTGGGACATACACGTATGACTATCAACATCTCAAAAAATGTGTTTTGGTGTTTCATGACCCTTTAATGTTGCACCAGTTCAACTCAATTGGATCATACCTCTGATTCAACTGTGCGATTCTCTCATCATCATCAGTCAGCCTTATATCCAGAGCCGGGTCTTGGGGGCAGCAGTCTTAGGGGAGAACCTTAGACTTCCTTCTCAACAGGCCTTTCCTCCAGCTCCTCTGGAAGATCCCAATTTGTTCCCAAGCAAGCAGAGAGACCCTCCAGCGTGTACTGGGTCTTCTCTAAACATGCCCCTCCCTTGGTAGGCATCCAGGAGTAGGGTTGGGTAATGAAACCCGGTGCCGTACCTAAGTAACCGGTATTGACCGGACCGAATCAGCATATTCATTTCTATGCCTTATTTCGATGCCACTGGTACTGCAACAAAGACGTAGGAAGCATCAAGAGGTACATCGAAGGCACACATAGGTATGCGTTGTCACACCATCTCTAACATTTGAAACATATGAGGGCGCATGGAATCAACTTAAAGGCAGAGGAATGCACTTTGACAGATTGCGACATCATCTGGCACTTTCAGTGAGTATGTTTACATGGACAGCAATACTTTGATTTTAATATGACTAAGACAATACTTTGATTAAGAGTCTACCATGTAAAGAGCGAATTTTTTTTTTTTTGATTACCTTAAAGGACCACAGACACCCACGTAATGAATAGTTTTTTTCCTTTCCATTTGGTGTGCGGTATCAAATTCCATTAAAACAACTCTTCTAGCAGTCCTTACTTCATATCCTCATTCAGTACCTCAGTTTGTCACGGGGGCATTAATGAAATGTTCCTGAATGAAAGTTAAACTGCCGAATTGCAGTTAAAGTCAAAAAATTAAAAATGAAACACCCAAAATAACATGAAACTCCGGAGGAAACTGGTAAAGTCTAGATAGGATACAGCTGCCGATACGCACATCAATATAACATAATTTTTGCGACACTGTATTACAATAATTAATATTTTTACAGTACTGTGGATGTTGGGTTTAGGGTAGGGATACATGTTAAAAAATCCAATTTGTGTAATTTAATAAATAACATCATTCTTGTTACCACTACTGTCGAGGAAACGTTGGAGAGCGCAATGACGCAACGATGTTAATCCATCTATGTGCTGTAACATGTAAAATGAAGTCATAAAAGTAACATTCAAAAAGCAACTCATGTAAACACTTTAATCATATTATTATCTTATTCAGATTAAGGCAAATCATAGTATACTGATGTCCATGTAAACGTAGTCACAAGCCCCAACTCTAGAAAAAAGTTGTTCCCTGATTTTGATGACAGCCTTTCCACAGGTTAGTAGTAAGCTAATAAAATGTTAGTTGCATAAAGTAAATCTTGCATTCATGCTAACAATCCAATCATCAAACTCAATACATAAAACATGAACTGATGAATACATTCATTCATTCATTTTCATTTCGGCTTAGTCCCTTAATTAATCTGGGGTCGCCACAGCGGAATGAACTGCCAACTTATCTAGCATATGTTTTATGCAGCGGATGCCCTTCCACCTGCTACCCATCACTGGGAAACATCCACACACACTCATTCACACACATACACTAGGGACAATTTAGCTTACCCAATTCACCTATACCGCATGTCTTTGGAATTGTGGGGGAAACCGGAGCACTCGGAGGAAACCCACGCCAACACAGGGAGAACATGCAAACTCCACACAGAAATGCCAACTGACCCAGCCGAGGTTAGAACCAGCGACCTTCTTGCTGTGAGGCGATCGTGCTACCCACTGCGCCACTGTGAGGCCATGAATACATTAAACTTTATTTATAATTGTATTGCCTCACGGTGGCGCAGTGGATAGCACATTCGCCTCACAGCAAGAAGGTCGCTGGTTCGAGCCTCGGCTGGGTCAGTTGGCGTTTCTGTGTGGAGTTTGCATGTTCTCCCCGTGTTGGCGTGTGTTTCCTCCGGGTGCTCCGGTTTCCCCCACAGTCCCAAGACATTCGGTATAGGTGAATTGGGTAAGCTAAATTGTCCGTAGTGTATGGGTGTGTATAGATTTTTCCCAGAGATGGGTTGCAGCTGGAAGGGCATCCGCTGCGTAAAACATATGCTGGATAAGTTGGCGGTTCATTCCGCTGTGGCGACCCCAGATTAATAAAGGGACTAAGCCGAAATGAAAATGAATGAATGAATATAATTGTATTTTATTTTTTCAAATAATTTTGTTGCTTTATCATTTTTAAAGTATCAATATAGCACCGGTATCGAAATAACCCCAAACAATACTCAATCCTATCCTAGAGTCACCCAAAACAGTTGACCGAGTCACCTCAACTGGCTTCTTTCAATGTGGAGAAGCAGCAGATCTACTCTGAGCTCCTCCCATGTGACAGAGCTCCTCACCCTATCTCTAAGTCCAAAGCTCATGACCATGACCATAAATGAGAATAGGAATGTAGATTGACTGGTGAAGTTTTGCCTTTCATCTCAGCAGACCAGTAAATTGACCACATTACTGCTGCTGCAGCCATCTGCCTGTCAATTGCACTTTCCATCTTTCCCTCACTTATGAACAAAACTCCAAGATACTTAAACTCCTCCACCTAGGGCAATGACTCTCCTCCAATCTCCAGGTGGCAAGCCACCTTTTTCCGGTCAAGCACCATGCCCTCAGTCTTGGAGGTGCTAACTCTCATTCCTGCCATGTCACACTGAACAGTAAATCGTCCCAGTGCATGCTGAAGATCCATGTCCAATGAAGCCAACAGGACAATATCATCTACAAATAACAGATGAAATCCTTTGATTCCTGTTCTTGATAAGGAACTGATCACATTCATAAATGAGGAATGAATTTAAATATTTGACTATATTTTAAACATCTTGTCTTTTCATTTAATGGTTCATCATTTACCCAAAGTCGCTTAGAGTCAATATGTTGGCCATTTACATCTGCTCACGAACACAACCTCACCAGTTATGGCATTTCAAATGATACCAAACATGAATATTAGATCCATAAGATACACCATATTGAAAACTTGGACATTCTGTGTGGAATGTGAGTGAGCTGCACTGGTGGAGAAGATAAAGTCAAGGGCAGAGAGGTGGGCTCAGGTTGCATGATCGAGTTGAACAACTGGTTTCCTACCTGATCTTCTTCTCAGATTAAAAAGTTTCAAGAGTTCACTCTTAGCTGACGATTTATAATTAGCTTGTTTGGCATGCTGTCCCAGGAGAGAGACCTGAGGTCAATGGATCCTCGAGCCCAGGGCTCCTTCCCTTTCGCAGGGTGAGGGGAAATTGAGCTCAGGGTTTGAGGGGAAAGCTTTGCTAGGTAGTGTGTAAAGGCCAGGGTAGGTTTGTTGGGATGCTATGTGATGAATATAGAATATGAAGATTGACTCCTGCGGGAATCCTGTGGAAGATGGGTGGGGACTTGTGTGGGAGTTGGTTGATTAAGAGGAGGGAAGAGATTTGGCAGCAGAAGCACTCAGTGCTGGTGGGGGGAAAGAAAGAGGAGAGCAGCAGGAAATAATGCAATACTATACAGAAAATACAGATCGCTCAAAATATATAAAATAAAGATACTATTGAACTACTATGCAGAGTAAACAAACCAATGCAGCGGAGGCACTCAACACTGGCAGGGGGAAAGAAAGGGGAGAGCAGCTGGAAGAAACACGAATATACTATACGATTACTGTACGGAATATACAACTATACAATATGAAAGATACTAATGCAGTGGAAGCAGTCAATGCTGGCAGGTGGAAAGAAAAGGGAAGGCAAGCTGGTAGTAACACATATATACTATACAATTATTATACAAATATACAAACTTTGCAATATATAAAACAAAAGATACTAGTGAACTACTATGCAGAATAAATTAACTAAAGCAGTGGAAGCACTTGACGCTAGCAGGGAAAAAAGAAGGGAACAGCTGGAAGTAAAACAAATATGCTATACAATTACTATACAGAATATACAAACTATGCAATATAAAAGATACTAATGCAACAGAAGCACAACACTGGCAAGGGGAAAGAAAGCGGAGAGTGGCTGCAGGTAACGTAATTATTATGCAGTAATATAATACACATAAGATACTAATGGACTACTATGTAGAATGAACACACTAATGCAGATACTGGTAAATAACTGCAGAACAAATAAACTGATGCAGCGGAAGCACTCAATGTTGGCAGGAGTAACAGAAGGGTGAGGGCAATAGGTGAGACTCTTGCGAGGGCCGAAGCTCAGGTTGACTCCTGCGGGAGTCAGAGCAGTAGAGGGGGTTTGCTAGGGATGGACAGATAGATAGGGCTTTAACTGAATGATGTTGTTGAATGGGTGACCAAGGTTGACTAGGAGTGGCTGTGAGGGAGTGGAGATTGTGCTTAAGGGGAAAGTGAGGGGACTTGGCAGGATGAGACAGGAGGGGGCTATGAGGTTTCTTTGTTGCGTGGTGGAAGTGATGTTTAGGCCCTTAGTTCTGGGAGAAGCGGGGGTTGGGCTGAGAGGTTTGACAGAATCGACTGGGCTTCTTTGAGGTGGAAATGACTGAGGCGAATGTACAGTCGTGGCCAAAGGTTTTGAGAATGACACATATTAGTTTTCACAAAGTTTGCTGCTAAACTGCTTTTAGATCTTTGTTTCAGTTGTTTCTGTGATGTAGTGAAATATAATTACAAGCACTTCATACGTTTCAAAGGGTTTTATCGACAATTACATGACATTTATGCAAAGAGTCAGTATTTGCAGTGTTGGCCCTTCTTTTTCAGGATCTCTGCAATTCGACTGGACATGCTCTTAATCAACCTCTGGGACAAATCCTGACTGATAGCAACCCATTCTTTCATAATCACTTCTTGGAGTTTGTTAGAATTAGTGGGTTTTTGTTTGTCTACCTGTCTCTTGAGGATTAACCACAAGTTCTCAATGGGATTAAGTGCTGGAGAGTTTCCAGGCCATTGACCCAAAGTTTCAACGTTTTGGTCACCGAGCCACTTATATTTCACTTTTGCCTTATGGCACAGTTCTCCAGCGTGCTGGAATATGCATTGTTCTTCACCAAACTGTTGTTAGATTGTTGGAAGAAGTTGCTGTTGGAGGGTGTTTTGGTACCATTCTTTATTCATAGCTGTGTTTTGGGGCAAAATTGTGAGTGAGCCTACTTCCTTGGATGAAAAGCAATCCTACACATAAATTGTCTCAGGATGATTTACTGGTGGCGTGACACAGGACTGATGGTAGCGCTCACCTTTTCCTCCCTGAACAAACCTTTTTCCAGATGCCCCAAACAATTGGAAAGGAGTTTCATTGGAGAATACAACCTTGCCCCAGTCCTCAGCAGTCCATTCGCCATACTTTTTGCAGAAGATCAATCTGTCCCTGATGTTTTTTTTGGAGTAAAGTGGTTTCTTTGCTGCCCTTCTTGACACCAGGCCATCTTCCAAAAGTATTCGCTTCACTGTGTGTGCAGATGATGGCATCTAGAGTGCGTGCTGTGTTGTTGAAGATGTAACCTTTGCATAAGGTGCGAATGCATGAGGAAAGGAAGTTGAGAGTGATGAATTGTCTAGAATCTGGGGTGGTGGGGTGAGTTTTTTGAATGCTATTGAGAAGGAGAGAAGTTTGCGAATTGGTGATGGCATAAGAAGGGGACCCATATATTCATTTGTGAAAAAATTGGATCCGGCTGAGGTAGCTTTTAATTGAGCTAGCTTGGATATGTTTGGCAGTGTGGAGGTGGGAAATAAAGGAAGTGATGGAGAGTAGGGAAAAATTGGGGAAAAAATAATTGATTAATGTTTCAAAAGTGTTTGAATGTGTTCCATGCTGTGATGTATGACTGAAGGGTTCTGGGGGCTACTGCCTAGAGGATAAGAAATAATGAGGTTTGGCGGAGGTTATAGAGGGGGTGGCTTAAGGCAATATCATTTCTGAAAAGGGAGGGACAGGTGTTGGGTTGGGGTCCACTTCTGGAGCTAATGACCAGAATTGCTGGGAAAACAAACGAGAAAAAGTCAGTGATTTGATTTTTGCAACCTGGAACATGTTTAGCACACATGATAAGACATCAGTTTTTTTGCTGATGTCCAAATAAGGCTTCCTAGAAGCAGCATTAAAGGTGGTGAGTGGGATCACCTTTTATTTATGCATTGCACTGTGGCTTCGTTATTACAATGAATGAGTATGCTACAGGTAGACCATTCATCTCCCCCATAGTATAGCTGATGAAGGAAGGTTTTTTGAAGTGGAAATCAATTGAGGGGGCCATGTGGCGGTGAACCAGTGACCTTTTTAGAAACTTCCGAAACCGAACAACGGGGCAGCGTCTGTATATAGGCTAATATATAATGGGAATGCTAACAGGTCGCTGTAGACAAAGGTTTAGAGAGAGAAATTGTGTCTTCTAAATCGTGGACTGTGGTAGAGAGCTGGAGGAGGTGAGTTATAAATGGGCGACCTTGTGGTATAATTCGCATAGTGAAATTTAAGTGGACGGGAATGGATAGAAGTTTGCGTTATGTGCATGTCTGTTTTTCTAGAAATATAAGGGAAAGAGAAATGGTTCAGTCGATTTTCTCTTTAGGAAGGGATGCTTGGAATTTGTGCAAATCTAAGTTTGCAAATCCAGCCGTTTTTTTCCTCTGTGAGAGGAATACCTAGGTTGGCGAAAACTTTTTGGGTGATTTCTAGGTGTTTTGCTGAAGGTGATGTGGGGGGAGAGATGATTCGAAAATCATCTAAAAGGTGGATGAGATGTGGGATTCTGTAATTATTAGATAGAATCCAGCATAGAACTTCTGTATGTAGCTGGTAGATTTAGTGGGAAGTTGAGTAGAGGCGGGAGGGAGTGTGATCAGAGGACAGGAAGTGCTGGGGTGAAAATTAGAGCGCCAGACAGTATAGGTCAGATTGCGACATCCTAGAAAGATCTGGTTATGCCCCATAGGAGATCACAATTTTGTCGATGATGGCCATATAATCATTTAACTTTACCTGGTGATCTGCCACGGGGGGTGCTATTGGTGAAAGAAGTGTGATGAGATCGATATCCTCACCTGAATGAATTTAATTGCGTGAGGCGTTAGAGATGGGCAGGGTTCCATGGCGAGAGCATTATGTGGCTAAGGGGAGTGGGAGGCTAGGAAAAGGGGGTGGAGAAAGGTACAGAGAAGGGGTGGGTAGAAGGATTGTCCTTCTAAAGTCACGTAGCATGGGGTTGGGTGACGTAGAATGATGAGGCTGGGTTTGCTGGGGGTGTGATCTTGTGGGGGTGTGGCTTGAAGTGTGTTTCTGTTTGGATTTTCTTTTGCCTGGTAGCTGGTTCTCTGGCTGGCTGGTCTAGCTGGAGGGCTTAAGGAATGATGAGAGTCCGATGTTGCCTTATTGTAAAGTTTAATGAGTCCCGGTTTATTTAGGGATCTGGGTGCGTGGATTCCAAGGTCGAAGAGGAGTTTTCTGAGTTTGATGGCGGTGATTCTTTTCAAAGGCTGGACGGAGGACATGGCAGAAACATAAGATAAGGTAAGTAAATTGTTATGTTGTCTTGAGGTCGAAGGAGTTGGTGATCTGTGGCAGGGAAGTCTGTTGTTTGAGGAACGGGTGATGGAGGATTGTTAACCTGGATGTTGAAGGTGGTGTTGTTGTCCATTTCTTTGGTGATGTAGTTGGAATTGATGGTGATGAATCTGAAGATAAAGATGATGGTGCAGCAGAAAGTTGAAGTCGAAGTTTAATGTTGGATAAGATGATCAGTTGAGTTGGAGAGAAGTTTGGTTGCTGAGTATCGCGGTAGCAGTCAAGCTGTCAGATCCGGGCAATCTTTCAGACGAAGATAGTTGTAGAAAGGAAATGAGGATCGTGATTAGCTAATGTGGGTCAGCTGGGTCAATCATAAGCATGTGCTCCTCTCGAAATTAGTTTAATATTAAACTTCACTTATTGTTTTATTGCACAACAATTCTCCTGGTCTTGCCTCATAGAATTCCATAGCTGTTCTTGGGGTCCGATATTATGAAGAGATTTATTCATTCATTCATTCATTTTCATTTCGGCTTAGTCCCTTTATTAATCTGGGGTCGCCACAGCGGAATGAACCGCCAACTTATCCAGGTAAGTAGGTTAATATTCGCCTTTATAAAGAGCAGCTTACCATTGAGCAAGAGTGGGTGTTTGGTAGAGTGTATGCCGCATGGTATCACTTTCACTACCGGCCTTCTCGTGCAGTCCTAGGTTGAGAACTGGTGCAGTTATCACTCAACTGTGAATATTTGTGACTTTATCTGATGTATTGGAGTAAGCAATTACTTATGTCAATCTTGTTTGTTTATTTTTAAAAGGACTATTTATCTTTTGTGATTTCTGCACTTCACAATTGTTTGCTGGCTGATTTCACCGGGAGAATAAAAACTACGTTAATTTCTCTCCCTGGGGGGCCATGGCCTCTTACACAACAGAGGGCAATGGGTGAGAAAGAGGACCAGACATTTTGAGTATTGCAGGCACGGAGCGTAGTTCGTTAATGGACAGCTTTCCTGTATACAGCAACGGGCTCTTTCATAACGAGTGGAAGGACCACAAAAGGCATCATTGCATTGCTCTCAAGTGCTATGAACAATAAGTGTTCACTGACTTTATTTAGATACTGACTATGGAAAAATGTCCTGTTTTTTGTTGTGGTTGATGTTTTTTGTGTGATGATAAAACAATGCACATGTGGGTAAAATAAAAGGAGACAAGACACTTGCTATAATTCGTTTCAGCAGAGTATTTTATTCAGTACAGCCAATATTCTGTAGAACCCCCTCAGAGTGATACCAATTCGAGGAGAGGAGGTGTTGCAGATGGCGCCCGAACAGGGACCGTTTTGAAAACTCTGAAAAGTAATAAAGTGTTTTTTTTTTGGTCCTATTAATAAAATACATTTTTGGCTGTACTGCTAACTCTGCCGAAACAAATTATATTAGCCTGTCACTTGCCATGGACGAGAGAACGACCCAATCATTGATTTCTCTGATAAAATTTTCAGTCAACATAGAGATCCTGTTGCATGTCTTTTTGACACATTGAGCGAGTTATATATAGATTCTGAGGATTAGAGAGGAAGTGTAGATGTTCCTGCTGCCCAAAATTTGGAAAAAGTGATGGATACTTAGAATTTACCACCACCTCCACCTCCACCATCTCGAAGTTAAGCCACAATTCACTATTGAAGACACTGAGCACCGTATGAGTAGCATTGAATCACATCTTGCTGACGTGGAGCACCACATTAGTGAGTTGATTACAATGGAGAGTGTGAAGACAATGATTAAAATATGTGAAGATAAAATGAATGATTGTGTACAAAGAGAGTTTGACCGACTAAAACGGCTGTTTGATTCCAAAATCAACGATTTGAGTCAAAGTATGGTGGATTGTTTAAAACGACGAGATAAGCAACTTGAACAGCAATTTAAAGCTTTTAAACCACTCATGTCTACCCCTGCACAGCACAGTGTCAGCCGATCCCAAGATGTCCCAAACTCCATCTAAGAGCAACTCAGACACACTGAACATCACGAAACGGGTAACTCAATTCTCCTCACTTCCTAATCCACTGGTTAAACTCGAACTGCCTACTTTCAGTAACCTTGTTTCAGAAGACCTGCTGGTGGAAGGCAGAGAAACATCACATTAATGACTGGTTGTCTTTCAAAAATAAATTTCTATACTCATTCTTAAATGAAGATCATAAGGAGGTTGCTGCACAAAAACTAGCAAATTATCATCAAGGAGTCAATGAAAGCATCAGAGATTTTGCTTTTAGTTATAGAGCACTATGTGTGAAACATTATCCGAATATGGGCGAACAGGAAGTTGTGCAGGCTATCTTAATGAATTGTCATCCCAGACTGGCTTCTCTCTTAAGAGGAACAGCAAAGACAGTCAACGATTTAGTACGCCTGGGAACACAAATAGAGAGAGACTGGTGTAAGGATGGGTAAATCTCTCCATAATATTAAACCCTAAGAACTGTCATGGAATTCCACACGAGACAAGACCACGAGAATGGTCAGGTACTAAAACAATAAATTTTCTAATCTGAGAAGAAGATCAGCTAGGAAACTGTCCCAGTCACCCATCCTGAGACCCCCTGCCTGACTGTAAGATTTGAGATACCACAGATACTTTGATATCTTTGACAATACAAACATTGGCTGGAAACACAGAGACAATTGGCTCTACACCAGGTGGGAAAGCGGGAAAGCTCACTCCTCTTCTTTCACCCTGAGCCCCCTTCCTGACCTTTACTTTACCTTATCCATCAGAGTAGACCACTGACATTCCATGTAAAATGTCCAAGTTTTTAATATGGTGTATCTTGTAGCTATATATTTATGTTTGGTATCATTTTAAATGTCTATGTGTGATTGGTAATATGGTCTTAATTTTCACTGTAATATTTCACTTGTATATGTTGATTTGGGTTTTGGCTTTGATAAAATCTTTGCCAGATGCTCCACCCTAGCAAATGGTTCACACCTCAAACTCACTACCAGGCAAGGGTCTTGGCGACGCTTTTGTTGTCTTGAATTTATGGTTGTTTGTTCTGAGTTGAGTATTTAAGAGAAAGGTGCGAGGTGGGTCGTTGGGATTCTGTAGCCAGAATACCCCGTTGCAGTGTTGAGTCTCTGAGCTCTGCTTCAAGGCTCATATACTGCAACGTACTTCTATACGGTCAGGTATTAATCTCTAATCTTTGAGTAATTGGTGTTGTATAATCTGAATTGGCTTATTTTGTTTAATTATGTGAATTGGAATGGAAAATCTTTGCCTGACAAATAAATGTAAAATTCTTGTTTAACTCTGATATCTTCTGAAATCTTTGTAACTAGTAGATTGTTTAGGCTGATATTCCGCAGCCTATGACCAGGATTAGTCATACACTCAGGCTCAATGGATGGAGCATAGGCACAGCATTAGAGACCTGCTGATTTCTGACAATTACTGACTTAGTATGATATAATCTAGTGGCTAAATCAAACTTTCTTTATGTATGAGCAAGCATGGGGCGGCCTAATATTACTTAAAGGAAATTAGTTTTATCCTCTATCTAAGAACCAGAACTGGCGAGGATGTGTCCATGAGCAGATGTAACTGGCCAGCATACTGACTCTAAGCGACTTCGGGTAAACGATGAACCATTAACTGAAAATAAGGATTTATTAGGTTAATCAATCTAAATTAGACTAAATCACAACCTATAAGATGATCAGCTTGAATTGGATGAATCTAAATTAGAACTATTATAAATTGGAGTCAGATTAAATTCGGAATTAAAATTAAAATTAATTTGAATAAATAAAAAGATTTCTTTTCACATGTGCTAAAAGGCTTACACGCATTTAACCTTCACCCATGCTGTTAGTTCCGTCATAGGACTAATAGATGGACCTTTACACTGGCTTGAAAATAAGAAGAGATGGCAATGCAGTAAGGATGAGAAACACAGGAAGAAACCTTCAGGTGGTAAGGGACCTCACAAGCACCTCATGCTTTTCGATCCTGCTGAAAACGGACAAGGTAACAATGTGTTGCAGATGCCGGTAATTTTAAACCACACATATTTTAATGCTGTGATAGATACGGGGAGTACTTTCTCATTGCTACAGCAGAAATTATGGGGAAAATTAAGAAAGAATGGTGAAGAACTGACTGGGTGTAACCAAACATTTATGCTTGTGAATGGACAAAGACAACAAGCTCTTGGCAAAATTGTGTTGCAGTGTGAGTTGTTGGGAGTAAAACGGATTGTGAATTTTTATGTAATGATGGATGAAGATTTGGCCATACAAATAATCCTAGGATTGGACTTTATGAAAGAGGCCAAAGTGACTCTCGACTTTAACTCTTTAAGCATGTACCTACCTGACTCTAGCACTAATCACCCTATACATTTTAAAGAATTACAGGAGGGTTCAGCCAGTTGGTTTTATGCTGCACAGAATATGGAAACACCATTGGTGGATGAAGTCGACACGATGCTCATTGAACAAGCAGTCAAGAGTTGCCAAGCATCACCTCAGGTAAAGTCTCAATTACAATCTCTCATCGAGGCATTGCCAACCGTGTGCACACACAAGCCAGGACATACGAGTGTTATCAAGCATGAAATTAACACAGTGGATGAACACCCTTTGAGGAAAAGATCCTATAGAATATCCAAAGCCAAAGAAGACTTTGTGGAGACACAAATCCAATCTTTGCTGCAACAAAATTTGATTCGATCTTCCTCTTCCCCATGGGCTTCTCCAGTAGTGGTAGTGGACAAAAAAGATGGCGATTCACGGCTATGTATCGATTATATAGGTCTTAATGCTAAAACTCAGCTGGATGCCTACCCGATGCCACAGATCTTAGACATCCTAGATGCATTATAAGGAGCCACAGTGTTTAGTACATTAGATTTAAAAAGTGGATACTGACAGGTGGAGATGGATCCTGCAAGTGTGGCCAAAACAGCGTTCATTACAACTTCAGGTCTATATGAATTCAAATGTCTTCTCTTCGGACTGAAAAATGCAGCAGCGTCTTTCCAACGGTTGATGGAACAAGTCTTAAGAGAACACAAGAATAAGTATTGTATGGTGTACATAGATGATATTATCATATATTCACCTGGCATCCGAACCCATATAAAACATCTCAGTCAAGTATTTAACAGCCTTAATCTTAAGAAGTGTAAGTTTATTTGTTCATTCTTGACATACTGGGGTCACGTGATTACTGCCAAAGGAGTCAAAGTAGACCCAGACAAAATTGAAGCTGTGAAGTCTTTCCCCGCCCCCACAAACGTAAAAGAGGTACAGCATTTCCTGGGACTAGCAGCATGGTACCACCGGTTCATCATAGATTTTTGTACAAAAGCAGCTCTATTACACGCGCTAAAGAGTAAAGGAGTCAAGTGGGTATGGACCAAAGAATGCCAGAATTTGTTTGAGATTTTAAAAAAGCATCTTACCAAACACCAGTGTTAACTACTCCTAGATTTGACTTACCATTTAAAGTACAGACTAATGCGAGTGACGTTGGTTTGGGAGCAGTATTGACCCAAGAAATCGAGGGACAAGAAAAAGTAGTGGCTTACGCATCTAGATTGATGAAAGGCGCAGTAAGAGCATATCCTGCGGCTGAGAAAGAATGTCTCGCAGTAGTATGGGCAGTGGAGAAATGGCACCCCTACCTGGAAGGCATTTGAGGTGGTGACTGACCATGCATCTTTAGTGTGGTTTTTCCAACACCCAAAGCCATGGTCTAGACTGGTAAGGTGGGCAATCCGATTACAAGGCTATCATTTCACGGTATACTATAGAAGAGGCCAATGCAATGTGGTACCTGATGTTTTATCCCGAAGACATTCGCCCAACTCAGCTCACCTTATGATACACTCATCAGCACTGTTAGCTGTCACTTGTGATTTACCAATGGATCTATCAGAGGTGGTATCCGAACAAAAGAAAGACTCAGAATGTCAAGACTTCAAGGAAAAAGCCAAAGAACAAGTTATCACTGATATTATGAGAACTCACTTCATGGTGGAGAATGATGTGTTGTTTAGGAGTGTACCAGAAACGAATATAGGACAGAAGCTGCAGATTGTAATTCCTGGTGGTTTGAGAGAAGCTTTTTTGAATTATGCCCATGACAATCCATTGAGTGGTCACTTAGGTAAATTCAAAACTTTGATGAGAATTTTGGAGTTTTCGTATTGGCCAATTATACGCACTGATGTGTGGCAACATTGTAAACAATGTAAATTGTGTCAGCAGCATAAAGCATCCAATTTAAAACCAGCAGGCTAGCTACAAAACGTACCCATTGTCGAACCTGGTTACATGATCGGTGTGGATAACATGGGTCTGTTTCCACGGCAAAATGAGTATTTGATGGTTGTAGTGGACTATTTCACCAAATGGGTTAAGGCTTTTCCCATGAGAGCGGCCAAAGCAAATACAATTGCACGTTTGTTGGTTGAGGAGATCTTTACAAGATGGGGCACTCCAGCTTACTTGGTTTCAGACAGGGGCACACAGTTCACTTCTAGATTATTAGAGCAAATTTGTGAGCAGTGGAAGGTAACCCAGAAACTTACCACTGCATATCACCCACAATCCAATTTAACGGAACGGATCAACAGAAATTTAAAATCCTGTCATCGCATCTTTTGTGGGGGAGAACCACCATACTTTGAATCAGTGGATCTGTGAATTCAGGTTTGCTTTGAACACAGCGTGGCACGAGAGTACAGGCTTTGCTCCAGCGGAGATAGCCCTGAGACGGCAATTGAAGTGTCCACTTGAAAAAGCACTGCAAGTTTCACCTAATTCCGATCAACCAAGCTATAATGTTATCGAACGCCAAAAGCTGTTGTATGATCAAGTGAGAGAGAATGTAGAGAAGGCACAGGCCAAACAAAAAAGTATTACAATCTCAAAAGAAGGTCCCAAGTCTTTAAAGAGGGTGATTTTGTTTGGGTGCGTACTCATCCATTATCTCGAGCAGATGAAGGGTTCATGGCAAAAATTTTGCCTAAATAGCAGGGGCCAGCTAGGGTGATTAAAAAATTAGGGCCAGTGAATTATAGTGTGGCAATGGTAAATAACCCTAACCCAAGCGATACATACCACACTCAAAATTAACAAATTCACTATGGTAAATTTTAAAACCCAAAGGGAGAGATATGTAACAGTTGGAGAATGTTACATTTCTCATTTTCTGATTTATTTATTATTTTTGTATGATGTATTGTTCGGCATGTTAAAACGGGATGATGACATTGTAATACTGCTTGCAACCTCTGGGGGGCGATAGGTTGATATTCGCTTTTATAAAGAGCAGCTTACCATTGAGCAAGAGTGGTTGTTTGGTAGAGTGTATGCCGCATGGTATCACTTTCACTACCGGCCTTCTTGTGCAGTCCTAGGTTGAGAACTGGTGCAGTTATCACTCAACTGTGAGTATATGTGACTTTATCTGATGTATTGGGTTAAGCAGTTATTTTATGTCAATCTTGTTTATTTCAGAAAGGACTATTTATCTTTTGTGATTTTTGCACTTCACAATTGTTTGCTGGCTAATTTCACCGGGAGAATAAAAACTACGTTAATTTCTCTCCCTGGGGGGCCACGGCCTCTTACACAACAGAGGGCAATGGGTGAGAAAGAGGACCAGACATTTTGAGTATTGCAGGCATGGAGCGGGGTTTGTTAATGGACGGCTTTTCTGTATACAGCAACGGGCTCTTTCATAACGTGTGGAAGGACCACAAAAGGCATCATTGCATTGCTCTCAAGTGCTATGAACAATAAGTGTTCACTGACTTTATTTAGATACTGACTATGGAAAAAAGTCCTGTTTTTTGTTGTGGTTGATGTTTTTTTGTGTGATGATAAAACAATGCACAAGTGGGTAAAATAAAAGGAGACAACACACTTACTATAGTTTGTTTCAGCAGAGTATTTTATTCAGTACAGCCAATATTCTGTAGAACCCCCTCAGAGTGATACCAATTCGAGGAGAGGTGGTGTTGCATGGTATAGAAGCAATGACGTCACCTGATATTACAACCTTGAAAGAGGGTTCAACATTAAGATGGAGTTACATCACTAAAACCCACAGTCCCTTTAGGTGCAGTCATGCTGTGTTGAGCTTGTGCTCCAGTGGCTGCTTAGCCATTTTTATAAACATCTTCATTGTATTTGTGTACATCTGTGTTGGTATTCAGTTCATAGGATGTCAAAGTCCAGTGCATTGATCAAACAAGTTGCAAGTCTAATTGCACTTTTGGAAACATTTCTGTGCGTTAGATCCTCCCTAGGTATTTTATCTGCTCCACTGGAAAATCCTCTGTCAGCTTTAGACATAACACATGACAGTTCACAGGGCAGATCATATTTCTACAGGTTAAAGAATAAGGAGCACTGGTGATGCTCCACTGTATGTGAGACACTTGAATTGCATTGAAATGACCATGCAATAATTGAGTAATCATCAGATGCTTCAACAGCATGTGATTTATGGCAGTATAATTTAGATATATTTGATAAGGGTGATTTAAAGGAAAGGTATAAAGAGTCAATATAACTAGTGTATTTACCAGCGGTATGTATAATAAGTATATAACATCAATAATACAAATATGCAATTTCATAATTAAAATTATAAAATTGTCTACATTAATGGTTCAATTGAAAAACATTAATGTAGACGTAAGGTTTAACCAGGTTAACGGAAGAATTAAAATTAATTTGTGGTTAAATTTTGAATTCTCCAGGTTATTGTTTTCATTATTCTTAGTTTATATGATGTACAGGCTAAAGTCACACTCAACAATGCAGGTTTAATTTTGAATTTGGTTAAATTGATAGAGCCTGCATATGAATTATTATTATTATTATTATTATTATTTTTTTTTTTTTTTTATAAATTGTGATCAATACACAACAATTTGAAAAACCTTAAAATTGCTAAATTATTTACCACAATTGATATTTAAGTAATATTTCCACATTGTTCTATATGTATGAGCTGAATAATGCATGATAGATCTGAATGATCAACTATTTTTACCCTTTATAGTCGACATATACCAAGTGAAAATACTGTGAGATTACAGCAGTGAATGTGGGTTGCGTGTGTTTGTGTACATGATATGGGTGAGGTTTAATCACAATCTGTGTTGCAAAATTTTGATCCAGTGCTACACTAGGAGACCATGTAGACAGGTAATGCCAGAGTATTTATGGGGTTTGATTGGCATCTTTAAATGCCTTTATTGCCAATCTCATGTCAAGCAGTGTGTCCTGTCTGGATACAGGCAAGTTTAGGCAGTAGTCAACCTGAATGGTGAAATAAATGCAGAAAACAGAGTTTTTTTCTGAGCCTTTAAACAAATTATAAAATAGATGGTATATAGATGATAACTTTAATTTCCCATTTATAGTCTTAGCCAGACAGGTTTTACAATTGGCATAAAATTACATGCCATTAGAATTTAATTTGTGTTGGTTTACAAAGACATAACTTTATCTAAACATAAGGTTTAGATCAAGTGAGCATTGATCGTCAAATTTGAGCAAATCCTTTTCAATTTCTTTTGCATTGAACTTACTGTGTGCTGTGGTTTGAGTTTTATAACATCCAGATCTACTGGGGTAATTTTTGTTCACACTGGTCAGATCTGCATTTAAAGCTTCAGTTCATCAATTTGGATGCTGTGCTTTTTTATTTAGCTATGGAAATTTAGAAATGCTAATACAATTTTTCACCATTTACATCTGTAGTTTATAAAGAACTGCCGTCATTAATATTGCACACAACTTTGATTACATGTCCAATTAAATGAATCTCCTGATTGGATTTAATACTAGATTGCTTTCCCAGAGAGGGATTGTTTTATTTAAAGGTGCAGTATGTACGTTTGACACCCAGTGGTTGGACTAGATATTGCATGCCTAGTTCAAAACGCACGCAAGCGCAGATTGCCAGATTGACAACATCAACAGAAGAATGCCCAACTATTGAACCTAAAGGCTGATTTAAGTCGTGTTCTAAATAAAAGCAATGACACGCGATAGAAGGAATATTTCACATATAGTTTTTGTCCTAACATATACCTGAAATTTATATTTTAGAAACGACTTCTATTTCTTGCAGCTGAACAACAAAATAAACTGACAATGTTTACCTCAGGTACACCTCATGTGCTTTATTCAGTGTTAAATGCGAATAATGTGAGTTTAAATGCCATTTTACCAGAGAATTATTGGCATACTACTGAAAAAAGCAGCAGCAGAAAATAAAATAAACCATTTGAAATTGAGCTTTGAAACTGACAAACCAATGCATATCAGTGGTTCAGCATGTACATTTAATAATGTTAAAGAGGTTTAATAAGTATTAATATTAGATTATAAACCTGACCATTTCGTTGGAATGCAGTAATTATGCACAACTGTTGCAAATGCACTATTATGTGCCTCTAAATTACCTGTTGTCTAAATGTTGTCTGGTGCAAAATTGCTTATCACTGCAAAACTTGTCACATAGTGTGTTACACAGTGTTACAATGTAACCTGGGGGCTGTTTCATAAAAGTTGTTTAGAAGAGCAGGGATTAAACTCAAAAACACGACTTCAATGAGCCGAACTAAATGTCCACGCTAAAATTGGTTCCATAACAGAGAACTGCTCATACACGTTACTGTCGTGAAACCTTAAAGTTCGAGCATATATGCATCAATTATGTTGTATGCTACCATAGCAACTATGAGAACTGAAAGAGCTCTGCTCACTCGCTGTTTCTCATTTCAGTGTTTGTTTTTGGAGTTCAAACATATATAATAATTTAAACATAATAACAAAAAACTACGATTTGCAAAGCAAGAGAGAAGGCTGACAGGAAATTGCAGATTG
This sequence comes from Danio choprae, assembly GCA_903798125.1. Taxonomy (NCBI): domain Eukaryota; kingdom Metazoa; phylum Chordata; class Actinopteri; order Cypriniformes; family Danionidae; genus Danio; species Danio choprae. The sequence goes on along the minus strand of CAIGQW010055764.1, from coordinate 6,025,423 downwards.
TCTCAATAGGCTACATATGTAGCAATATATTTTAAAATATAAGCCATTATCTAGGCCTATTAACGTTAAATAAAATTTGTGTCGCAATACATTGAAATTGTGCTTGACTGCATGCCTGTTTCTGAGAGAGAGAGAGAGAGCTATATAGAATACGCGCTTACTGCCAATGGTTGCTTGCAAGAGAATTTTTTACTGCATTGCAGACTAACTGGAACATACTAAATGTGCTTAATGTAAGTTTAAAACATTAAGTTTAAAATAATGGCAACAAAGAGCATTTAAAGGATTTTTAATTTGCTCCCGAAAACGCTGCTTTCCCTTTGACACTTGTGTTTCCCACACCCAGTGGGAAAATATCTTTATATAAAAGTAAGGCTAGTGCTCGGCCGGATCCATCTCCCAATTATTCCACTCAGGGTTTGCAGCTTTAAAGTCATTCTTTAAGAAATGTAGCCTACTTCTTTATGTCAGTCTGTGCTTTCTTAATATTATTTTCTTTATTAATTTTTGTAATTCATATACTACATATATAGCTAAGTACACCCCTCACAGATCGCTCTTTTAAATTTATATTTTCTACAGAATGCTTTATAATAATGTTTGTGCACATGCATTAGATTATTCAGTACCAATACTGAAACTATCAAAACGATAAAGTTTTCATCATTATTAAGAAGTTAAGTGAAATAAAATGGCATTAAATTACGGCAGGTGAATGTTAACATTACTTTGATTAAGCTTGAACTTGACTCAGCCTGAGAGTTAACCTGCTCTGGACCAGGCTAGTTTCCCAGCATAATTTTCCAGAGTAACTGAGTTTGAACTATCGTAAATTTGATTTATGAAACAGAATTCGCCATTAATAAACCTGACTTAACAAAATAAGCCTGCCATTTACTCTAAGCTTGGTTTATGGAACAGCCCCCTGCTCACCTTATATTTACGTTCGTAATATTTATATTATTTGCTAATTAATAAGCACCTCATGTGGAATTCTGAATCTGCGTCTCATTTCCGAGTCTGCTACTGTCCACAGGAGGTTGTATTTCAGTCGCGGACAGATACTTTGTGAGTCTTCCTGACCGAATGAATGAAATACAGTTTTCCATCAAGGCAACCGGGGGTGCTTAAATATTGTGGGGGAAACCGGAGCACCCAGAGCAAACACAATGCGAACATGGGAAGAACATGCAAACTCCACACAAAAATGCCCACTGACCCAGCCGAGGCTCTTGACCTTCTTGCTGTGAGGCGACAACGCTACCCACTGCGCCGTGACTTGAGCATTGTTTTTCAGATAAACAGGAATGTGCACTTAGCATATTTCTTAAATATCTGCAAACATATTATGGTATTGTTATGCTTTAGTCAAAAAGCATAAAAAAAGAGTCAAAAACTTACATGCAGCAACTTTAAGAATACTTTTGCCACAGAGTTTCAAGAGAAAGGACAGATTTATACTTTCCCTTGTCACTTAGTTACAACTTTAAGTAAATTATGCAAAGTTCAGACCAATAGATTCCTGTAAAGAAAACAGTTTCTTTCTTAATGCAAATATTAAATACACTGTAGCCTGATGGCTAATGCTGTACTCCTGTTTGTAGTCTACTGCAGCTATATAGGAAATAGCAGAGTTCCACTGACGAACTCATTCAACATAAAAACACAAGTACCTTAAAATGTAATTAATTTTAGCATACAGTTAAGTCTGTTTTTACACACCATATTAGGCCTAGAATGCATAGAGCATCTACAGCCACAAACCTAAGTATTTTTCACTTACAGTAAGACAATAATGTGCTTTAAGGAAAAACTAAATTAGCCTAGATATACTTTTTTAGTAACACAAACTAATATATGTTTTTATGAAAATGAAAACGTATCTAACACAATTACAAATATGAAAATGCAATCCGCCTATTACCCCTGCCTATTATTGGGTTATTGTTTATTGAGAGTATTTTTAATCCAATTAAAAAGGTTGTTTAGTTGATAAATTTTGGGCATCTCAATTTCTGTCATTACAGATTCTTGCATAATTAGAAGATAAAGAAATTCATTCTTGTTAGTTTGATCATTCATCTTTTTGGTTTTCTCCCTTAACTACTTACTGTTTCCCATCTCTAACTAACTTTTTACTTATGTAATGTTTTCACATTAATAAAGTCCCCCATTCTCATACTTGCATCACTTTAGACTCATTCAACTTTCTTTTCTTTTTATTTCTTAAATCTTGCTGAATCGTCATGAGATTATGCCATCATTGGCTGTGATAATATATGTTATCATAATGTTCTTTTCATATAAATTATATTACCTTATGATAGTAAAAATAAAAAAATATTCTATTACTGGTCTCAGGAGAGGCTTTTTACTAATTTGTCCACAATTACTGCTTATTATCGTATTGATCTTTTGGGAATCACCTTTTGATTTGGCCCTGGGCTACAGTTGTTCTTACATGTTCACTAGCCACATTTCCACTATAGCGGCTAAAGTGAGCGAGCCAGTCGCGTTTTCACTGTCACTTTGGGGCCTGATCGGTTAGCTGGTAAGTTCAGTTCATGGGTAAACGGCAACATAAGAATAGTCACTTCCCTATAGGTGTATTGGCATCCATAGGAGAAGGAGAACATCCACAAAAGAGTACAGGAGAATTCAGGAGAGAAGACGAGGAGAACCATGCGTCTTTGATTCCAGCCAACAAGTTAGTGAGTAAGTGAGGTGAGTATTTATAGTGTGTGGGTGATTGCAGTTGGAGGTGATTAGTAATCAGGTGAGGGTTCACGGGTGTGGTGTGTGGTGGATGGTAAATGAGAGCGGTGATTGGGACTGCAGGAATGAGCCGAGGGTGTGACAGTACCCCCTCTCCCCTCCACGGGTGACTCCAAGCACCCAAGACTGGGGTGAAGACGGCCTTGACCTCGGGGAGCTGGGCGGTCTGGATGTCGGTGGTGGAATTCCTCGAGGAGGGTCGGATCTAAGATGTCGTTACGGGGTGTTCATGATCTCTCCTCTGGACCGAATCCTTCCCCGTGTATGAGGTACTGGAGCTGGACGTTCCGCCGCTGGGAGTCGAGAACTTCCTGGACTCGGTAGATGTTGTCACAAAGGACTTTGGCTTGTTCTGGAGGGAGAGGCGGTTCCGGTTCTGTGGAAGGAGGGAGAACTGAGTCAGAGTGAGGTTTAAGGAGAGACACATGAAACATGTCGGAGATCCAAAATTGTGGAGGCAAGTTGACACGGGGGGGGGTGACAGGGTTAATTTGGGAGTGAATGGTGAACAGTCCTATGTAGCAGGAACTCGGCTTACGATAGTGCAGATGGAGGTGGAGAGCCATACCTTATCTCCTGAGTTGTATATGGGATTAGGTAACCTGTGGCGATTGGCGGCATTAGTATACCTCCGTACTGCCTGCTGAAGATGGACATGCGCTGAGTCCCACACCCTCCCACTCTCTCGGAACCAGTGATCTACCACGGGAACTTCAGAGGTTTCGCCAGTCCATGGGAACAGGGATGGTTGGTAACCTAGGACACATTGAAAGGGGGTTGGACCAGTGGACGTCTGGCAAAGGGAATTTTGTGCATACTCAGCCCACGATAGATATTGGCTCCAGGTGTTCTGATAGTGAGTAGTACGTCCAGAGGTAACAGAGGTAGAGGACAGTACGTCCGGAGGTAGAGGACAGTACGTCCGGAGGTAGAGGACGGTACGTCCGGAGGTAGTGGACAGTACGTCCGGAGGTAACGGGAGATTTCTTGGACTTTATGCTCGGCCTGTCCATTGGTTTGAGGGTGGTAACCAGATGACAAACTGATGGTTGTGCGCAGGAGTTGGAAAAAAGCCCGCCAGACCCTGAAGATAAACTGGGGCCCTCTGTCGGACACAATGTCCTCTGGAAGTCCAAAATTAAGGAATATGTGGTTAAATAGGACTTCTGCTGTCTCGAGAGCCGTGGGAAGACTTTTAAGAGGGATTAATTTGCAGGCTTGTAATAAACAATCTACTACTACAAGAATTGTAGTGTAGCCCTGCGAGAAAGGCAAGTCAGTGGCAAAGTCTATTCCAATGTGGGTCTAGGGTCAGCGGGGAATGAACAGTGGTTGTAACTTCCCTACAGGTAGTCGATGAGGAGTGGTGGCATTGGCACAGACCGAGCATCCTCGGACATACTGGGCGACATCCTTGGTCATGTGCGGCTACCAGTACTTCTGACGGATGAGTGAGAGGGTTTGCCTGCTGCCAGGATGTCCTGAACCTAGGGAAGTGTGTATACTATCCAGGAGTTGAAGACGGAGTCTGGTGGAAACATAGATGAGACCTGGAGGAAGTTCTGGGGGCGCTGACTCTTCTAAAGTGCCAATGCGGATCCTCGTCCACTTGCCATAAAATGAGTGCTAGGAAGACCGAGGAAAGTAGAACTGGATCGGGAGTGTCGATATGGGGATCTGCATGAAAGGGCATGGGGTTTAAGATACTTATGGCCTGATTGGTAGGTGATCTGGAAGTTGAAACGGGCAAAGAATAGTGACCAGCGGGCTTGACGGGCATTTAGGCGTTTTGCACTGCGAAGGTACTGAATGTTCTTGTGGTCGGTTATTACGGTAAAGGGGAACTGAGCTCCCTCGAGCCAGTGGCGCCACTCTTTAAGGACAAGTTTAATGGCTAGTAGTTCCCGATCATCAATACCATAATTATGTTCAGTGGGTGTCAACTTCCTGGAGTAGTACGCACATGGATGAAGAACTCTGGGTTCACCAGACCATTGGGATAGGAGATGATAGGATGTCTAAGGATGGGTGCTGTGGAAAACTTCTGCTAGAAGGCTTGGCAAGCATCTGTGTTCCAAACTAACATGTGTCTTCCGCCTTTAAGAAGGGAGGTTAGAGGGGCAAAGAGGAGACTGTAGTTTTTAATCTAGAAAAGGCGTCAACTTTACCAGTTTCCATGCTTTCCCCTTCAGCAGTGATTACATACCCGAGAAAGGTGATAGAAGGTTTGTGGAATTCGCATTTCTCGGCTTTGAGGAATAATTGATCTTCTCGTAGACGTTGGAGAACTTGGATAGTTGTAATGCTAGATTAAGAGAAGAAACAACTCAGAGAGTGGTAGCAGCTCCTGCTAATAATTTGTTGGAAGGTCTTTCCTCTGTTCAAGTTCCTTTGACTAATTCTCTTCCAGCTCCTTTGTCTATTCCATCTCTTCCTGCTGTAGCAGAGCGATATGTTTATGTTCCATGGCAGAAAAACTGTCCACATTTCTCAGCCAAGGCTTACCAGGATTCTTTGGGAGTAGAGGACTGGATGAAGGAGGTGCGTAGTTCTTTGACTTAATGTCATGTGTCAAACACTGAACAAAACAAAAGAAGCTGAGATAGTTTAGGACCCCTGTAGAAAGAGATACTCCAAAAAAGAGAGTAATATATACTAAAGATACTAAATATATACTAATATATAAAGAATAGATTTTTTCTGTCATGCCCTTAGATCTCTTATTGAAGCAGTTAAGCGACGAGATCCACACTGTTTTGCTAATCCTGATTCTGTTCTTAGGGATCAGCTCATCGAACATGTTAGAGACAATATGTTAAGACGCGAGTTAAAGTGAAAGATTTGTATGGACCCTTCTATCTCCTTCTTAGATATTCGTACTGAAGCTATCCAGTGGGTTGAGGAAGGAGAACGTATGGTTGATCAAAGGCCCCATGCTTATTCATATAGTGCTCAGGGTATGGTTTGGGAGATTCAAACAAACATAGCTGAAGTACAGCCAGTAGATGAGTTAAAAGATCTTAAGGAGTGCCTTCGTAAACAACAAGTACAACTAGATACCATTATGAGACATCTTGAACCCTCAATGCACCATAAGAGGCATGATGTTTGTCCACATGGATCTAAGTTTCTCTATCAGTCAGACGGTAAACCCATATATATTTTTTGTAATAAGCCTGGTCATAATGCTAGATTTTGTAATGTAGATCTTAAGTCATCGTACAGATGTGGCCACTGAGAATGCGCGAATAAATGAACATTACCACGCATGATGCTGCAGTGTTCCACACTACCTCACAGAGTGCTCTAACACAATAAACACATGACCAGCAGGGGGCAGTTATGTAACATAGTGAACATACTGAACTTATAAAGCAGTGCACATGGAGAGATTTACTAAAGTTTATAGCAAAGAAAATGGTCTCATAAATAGTATTATCAAGTTTTTAGGATGCTTTGTTCACTGAAAAATAATTTTTCTAAATGTTGCGGATCAACTAAAAATCATGATCTAAAAACATAGCTCTGACTACAAATTGAATGTCATTTAAATGTTATTTCATTCATTCATTTTCTTTTCGGCTTAGTCCCTTTATTAATCTAGGGTCGCCACAGCGGAATGAACCGCCAACTTATCCAGCATATGTTTTACGCAGCGGATGCCCTTCCAGCTGCAACCCATTACTGGGAAACATCCATAACACTCATTCACACACATACACTACAAACAATTTGGCTTACCCAATTCACCTATACCGCATGTCTTTGGACTTGTGGGGGAAACCGGAGCACCCGGAGGAAACCCACACCAGCACGGGGAGAACATGCAAACTCCACACAGAAATGCCAACTGACCCAACCGAGGTGCGAACCAGCGACCTTCTTGCTGTAAGGCGATTGTGCTACCCACTGCGCCACCGTGAGGCTGTTATTTCATTAGAAGAATAAATAAAAAAAATAATAAAAAACCTCATTAACTTTATAATAAAAAAAATTTGCCTCGAGAAACTTTAGAAACTTAATATCTTTCTTTAAACTTTGTATAGTTTACACTTTGTTTCTTTAGATTTGTATTTTATTTATATTCTATGTTTTGTTTTGTGATGCTTGTGCACTTTTGAAGTACTCCAATCTGTTTACAAGCGATGTGTAATGTTTATTTATCCTATATTCTGTTTTATCATTTACAGCAATCATGGAAGGCTAGAGGTCAGTTGGGCAATGACGCAGTTACTGTTAACAAATTAATATTAGCCTATACTGTAGGTTAAAAATTAAAGGGTTGTTGTAAACAAAGGATATCTCATAAATAATTTATTTACAAATTCTATTTAATATAGATGATAAATATGAATGAATCAGGCCGACTTTTCGACGTGGCTGCGGTAGAGTCAGTGTGCTTGGCAAGACTCCGACCCCATAGACTTCGGTAAATACCGGACGGTGAGCATTTTGCTATCTGGCTTGATAGCTGCTGAAATTAAAGGCTATGACCAAAAATAAAACGTTTTTTTTGCTGTTAAAGGTGCTGTAAGTTTTTGACTCTTCTAAAGCATGAAAATACCATAGTATGTTTGTGGGTATTTAGGAAACATGCTGAGTAAACATTCTTGTATATCTGAAAAAATATGCTAGACTTTGAAAATGTGAGTTAAGTGCCGGAATGTCTGTCTTTGTTTTGGTTCTTTTAACCTGCCCACTGCCAGTTTAGCCAATTATATTTCGAAATGGTAAGGTTTATAACCTAATTAATATATATTAAACCTCTTGATGAAATGTACATGATTAAATGTACATGCCGAATCACAGATTTTTGTTGGTTCGCAGAGTCACAGTTCTAAAGTTCAATTTCATACAGTTTATTTTATTTTCAAGATCTGAGGTAAACTATCTACTGCTGCTTTCAGTAGTATGGTAATAAATATAATGCAAAATGGGATCAAACTTGCATTATTAGCATTTAACACTGAATAAAGCAAATGAGGCGTACCTGAGGTGATCATTGTCAGCTTTCTGTTGTTCAGCTGCAAGAAATATAAGCCATTTCTAAAATATAAATTTCAGGTGTTGGTAAGAACCAAAAACTGCTGTTGCTTTTATATAGAACATGATGTAAATCCGCTTTAAAACTCGATAGTCAGGCACGCTGTTGATGTCGTCAATCTGGCAGCCTGTATGTGTTTTCAACCAGGGATGCAATACCTATTTCAACCACTGGGTGTCAAACTTGCATACTGCACCTTTAAATGACAAAATTATCCATTGTGCCAGTGCAGTTTCACTTTGATTAATTTAATCAAGTTGTTTTACCACAATGAGCGAGGACAAGCTTTATAAACGTAATATTTTCAGCACTGAAATCGCGCATACTGATGGGTATTGATAATCTTACTGATAATCTTATTAGATTCTTTCATAAGATATATATACATGTATTTTTGTTTGTTTAAAAAAATATGTTACCTGATTATGCAGTGAGAGGCCCCACCTTCACTCTTGTGGGTGGGCCCACGCAGTTTGCACTATGCCCCTACACACACCAAGGGCTCCACCGATAAAGAAGTTGAGTTGACAAGTATCAACAGGTGCTTGCAGCTTGCTCTTGACGGGGATGGAGGAAGAAAACTATATGGCCAAAACCTTTACTTGGTCCATAATCCATGCTCTTACTCTTCTTTTTAAAGTCATGTATTTATATAAAATAATACTTCTTTGTTCAACTTCAAACCTATGATTATGCACTTTTGATTTTTTTCAGTTTTTTTCTTGAACACCTTCAGCCAGGTTTGGGAACAGAGTTGCAGTCTTGCAACTGGTTGGATTTAAAGGCAGCTAATGGTCTTGCTATCCTATATTTGGACTATTTGGAGGTAGATGTCCAAGTGTTTGGTAGATTGCTTCCTACTATGGGAATTTTAGTAGTTAAGAATCCAGAGGACATGTGGGGTAAGGAACAACATGACCAAATTCCCGGTCTGTTAGGAATTAATGTAATCAACCAGTGCTATAGAGAGTTGTTTATACAACATGGAGATTCATTGTTTCAAGCTCCAGATGTACAAGCTTTTAAAAAAGAATGGAAGAAGGCACTGGCAGAATGCAAACAACTTGATTGTGTCTTTGAGACAGGGTTGGTTGGCCGTGTTTGGGTTCCACCTGGGTCTGCAGTCCTGGTGCCAGTGAGTATGCTAAAGTTAGTTCCCGCTATTTGCCATACTGGTCTAGGACCTACCTTTTTTTCAGGTTTGTTGAAGACTTTGCTTTTAGATAATTGTCATTTACCTTGTGACCTGATTATATCTTCTGCTTACTTGTCAGTCAACCAAGGAAAGTTGGAGATACCTGTCGTAAACGCTGGGACTCAAGATTGGTGGATTATGCCTAAGGTAGTTCTTGGAGAATTTCAACTAGTGTCATTACAGCCAAAGATGCAGGTACAGTTTAATGCACCTAGCTCTTCTGAAGAACAAGTAGCTATGACAAAATGGCTGCTGACCTTTGCACTTTTGATTGACATCTCATTTGAACCAATAGTTGCTTCTAGGAGGTGTCAATAGCCGTCAATATCCAAGGAGAGCATGGTATGAAATATGGTCCCACCCTCGCTTTGACGGTCAATAGATTGATCCAATTGCAAATGACTTTGAAAAACACTGCATTATCTGATAGCCAATAAGCATCTGAAAAGATTAATATGCAGCTTTACTGGGAAAATTCAACCTATCAAGCAAAGAAGTCTGTTCGTAAAGTATAATAGTGACTCGTGCGTAAAGAGCATTGCGAGAGAGCTTACGATCATTGCAAGTTGGTTGGAAGTGAAAATGTTAAAAAAATTAGCAAAACAAACTTCTCGCTGGAAGAAGTTGTGGAAAAATTTACTCAGCGTGACAGTGATGAATCAGAGGAGGACATTTCTGATGAATTGAGTGATGTTTCATCTGTTGACTCGGTTGCAGAGGAGATGTTTTTGGATGGAGAAGACGTCACTCTTGACAAGTGTTTATAACGAGTAATGTATATTATAATTATATAATTTTTATTTCTATATTATATTCAATAATATGTATTGTACATATATATTGTATTATATAATGTACAGTATATATATATATTTATTTGTGTAACTGTAAACACTGAGAGGGGCCAAAAATCGGGCCGACTAAATTCTTTATGCTATAATTTTTGAGGTGTTCCTGATAACTTCTATGGTGGTGGTGTTTTATGTATGCATGCATGTTTATGCTTGTGTTTAGAGTTATTCCTACTAACTTCTGTCGTGTGTGTGCTTTATAACACAGACAATTATCTGACATTGAATCAGATGAAATCTGGGAGCCAGACAGAAAAACTGCTTATACTGAGGGATATGATGACAGCACCTCATCAGAAGAGGAGCCCCATCCCTCTACTTCCCAGAGAGGTTCTGTCAGCAGAAGACAGAGGGAGAGAGGGGGAGAGGGAGGGAGAGAGGGTAAGGGACAGGGTAAGGGAGAGGGAAAGCGGGAGGGCGGGAGAGAGGGAAAGGGAAAAAGAAAGGGAGAGGGTAGGGAGAGGGAGGGGGAAGAGGTAGAATTGACAGTAGCAGCATTCAACCTGAGATGTCAACCAGCACATCTGGTGAGAGATGGAATGATGAAAATGTTCCAGACTTGATGCCACCACAGCCCACCTTCAGACCCACCAAATCACCAGGACCTCAGCTCATACATGCAACTACCTACACCGTTTTACAACTTTTCCAACTCTTGCAACTTTTTTTACAAACACAGTACTTCTGGAAATAATTAAAAACACCAATGACTTTGGGTTAAATCATCACTCAAACCCCTCTGACCCCTGGATTGAGATGACATTACAGGATATGTTTGCCTTTATGGCCATTGTCATTTATATGGGTGTAGTAAAACTCTGTGCAATCACTGATTACTGGCGAGGTGGTAACCTCTACAGCTTTCCATTCCCTAAGAAGCTGATTACTGGAAAGAAGTTTCTTAGGATTTGCAGATCCCTTCACCTCAGTAGCTTGGCAGATGATGCTGCTAATGAGCAAAGAAGAGGGACAGCAGAGTTTGACCGTCTCTGCAAAATAAAACCAATATATGCTCACATGAGGGAGG
>CAIGQW010055764.1:5965118-6010801 GCA_903798125.1 Danio choprae | reverse complement strand
CCCAGACAGTTAAAGAGCTCCAGAGGTTCCTTGGCTTCGCTAACTTCTATTGGAGGTTCATTAAGAACTACAGCCTCCTCTCAGCACCATTATCATCTCTCCTTAAAGGAGGTAAGCATACCATTTCCTGGGGCTCTGAAGCTCGTCACGCCTTCACGCTCCTCAAGAGCAAATTCACCTCGGCACCCATCCTCAAGCACCCCGATCCTACATGGCCCTTCGCCGTTGAAGTCGATGCGGCAGATGTGGGAGTAGGTGCTGTACTCTCTCAGTGGTCTGGTGAACCCAAAGTTCTCCATCCGTGTGCGTACTACTCCAGGAAACTAAGTCCCGTGGAGAAAAATTACGGGATTGGGGACCGCGAACTACTCGCCATAAAACTGGCCCTCAAGGAGTGGCGGCACTGGCTCGAAGGAGCTCAATTCCCCTTCACCGTAATCACTGATCACAAAAACCTGCAATACCTTCACTCCGCTCAATGTCTTAATGCCCGACAGGCACAATGGTCACTCTTTTTCGCACGTTTCCACTTCACCTACCAGCCAGGACACAAAAACTGCCTTGTCCCGCATGTACTCACCTGACTCCATCCAAGACACTCAGTCCTACCTACTTCCATCTTCCTAGCACCCATCCTATGGAAGGTAGATGAGGAGATCCGTGTCGCTACCCTCGAGGAACCTGCATCACCTGAACTTCCCCAAGGCCTAACCTACGTACCCGCCAGTCATCAACTCCCGCTCCTCAGTAGTGCGCACACATCCCTCGGCTCAGGTCACATACCGCCTCAACCTACCTCCACATTCACGCATATCCTCAGCCTTTCACGTGTCCTTACTCAAACCTTACACTGACCCTGTTCCTCCTCCTTCCACAGAACCGGAACCGCCTCCCCCTCCAGCACAACCCGAGATCCTAGGAGAGAAAATCTATATAGTGAAGGAGATTCTCGACTCCCGACGGCGGGACGGCCGCATCCAATACCTTATCGACTGGGAGGGATTTGGTCCAGAGGAGAGGTCATGGACACCCCGAGATGACGTCTTAGACCCTACTCTCCTCGAGGAATTCCACCGCCAACATCCCAACCGCCCAGCTCCCCGAGGCCGTGGTCGTCCTCGTCGCCGGTCTAGGGTGCCAGGAGTCACCGGTGGAGGGGGGGGGGGGGGGGTACTGTCACACCCTCTGCACGTTCCATCAGCCCCAGTCACCATTCACAGTCACTATCCACTACACACCGCACGCAATCACCCGATTACTGATCACGTACACCTGCGCACGTAATCACACTCACTACATAAGCTCACCTCACTCATTCACTCACCGGCTGGAATCAACGTTTGATGATGAAAATGATGATGATGAAGCCTTTATTTGTCACATACATTTTTACATGTAGTGAAATTGAACCCCCCCCCCCCCCCGACCATTACACATTACAGGGGAAGACAGGTCTGACGAGAGGTAGCTTATAGAAATAGGAAATAAGATACATTTGGGGAGAGAGAGGCGAAAAAAAAACCTCTCACATTGTCCTTAAAGTAGGGCAGTGTGAGATCAGGGGGAAAAAAAGCCCAGCAGCCAAGCACATAAACACATAGACATAGACATAACATCGCAACATGGGATGGGAACAGGGGATGTGGATATAGTCCGATGAGGGCGGCAGCCGTCTGGTCCTGCTGCTAGAGAGCGCTGGTCGCAGACCCGCCTACCCACACCGGTGGGTGAAAGCACACGAAGGCATGGGGTGCAGGGCTAGGTGGTGATTGTCTATCTGTAGCTATGTATGAGTGTGTGTGTGTAAGCCTGTAGAGTCTCAACAGGTGTCCTTGGAACAGGGAACAGGAATTCAGAGTGTCTCCTTATCTTGTTCTCGGGGGAAGTTGTTTGTCTCCAGCCAAGGCCGTCTGGCAGGAGAGTCAGAGGGAAGCCGAAAGAGAAGAAAATTATTATTTCAAATTTAGGTCAATATCTGGCAATTTACCCGATATTTAATGTCCATCACAAGTCTCCAGGTCTGACCAAATCTTGTTGCAAAGCCGCTAGTTTCACCCCGATGTTTTCCAATTTGCGGTCTAAGGCCACAGTCTGGTTTGTAACGACTCTGCTCACCACTGTTTTAATCCAGACGGCCAGCTTGGTGGGATTTTGAGTCACACTGACCGCTTTTATCAATCGTCGATACCCCAGGGCCCCGCATAAGCCCATCAGCAGAAACCCTGTTATCAAAGTTCCGAATAGATAGATATCTTCAATATCCTCCAGGGACAGAGCAGCCAGACACACGACGCGCCACTTCTCCCACCCGTCCATCACGTATCCAGCTGCGAACGTCCCCGCAGGGCAGGTGGGTTCCCCGGACCCCCCACTTCTCGTTGAGAAGATGGTGTCAATTGCGTTCAGAGACCAGTTGATCAAATCCATTATTCCTTATTTGTTTGGAGAGCAGGGCAAGGAGAGCCTCAGAGATAGAATAAGATGAGACAAGAGGAGCCAGCCAGGAGAGATATGGGAGGGAGAGGAAAGAAGTGCGACCGACTTCGCCGAGAGCCAAACGAGACTGATGGTCACCTCTACACAGCGTTCATCTTTCTCATCCTGCATCCTCATCTGTCCTTTAAGGAAACTTTGAGTCCGACTCCTGTCATCAGTCTGCTCGCTACATTAAGGGAAGTGACTTTCAGTGTTCCCATCGTACTGTGTATTGTCTGCCCCTTCCGCACTCAGTGCGCTGCGCTCACCAGTGTGTTGTCCTCACCTTCCGCACGTAGTGCGTTGATACACTGCTGTTTAATAAACACCACGAACTCTAACTACATGTCCTCTCTTCCTTGTGTGACCGTGACAGTATGGTGTCCCAAAGCGAACACATTCTGATCAAGGTTGTAGCTTTGAGAGTGAGCTGCTTAAACATCTTTGTGACATTTATGGAATACAGAAGAATCATACAACCCCATCGAACATTGCACATTTAGAGTATCTATTAAGAACTCTGCCACAAGAAAAGAAAGGGATGTGGCCACATTTTCACCCACAACTTTTATTTTCAAATAATACTACTGTTCATCAGTCAACACAGCACTCCCCTTATAAACTGATGTTTGGCCAGAAGCCGAAGTTGCACATTGACTTTCTCCTGGGTGTGACTGTGGAAGAGTTGGTAGATGTAGTGTAAGTGACTGGATTGTTCAACACAAAGAGCATCTATCCTTGGTCTATGATAATACACAAAGGTATTTAGAATCTGAATCAGAATGGGTTTTATTGCCAAGTGTGCTTACAAACACAAGGAATTTGTTTTGGCTACAGAAGCTTCCAGTGTACATAAAGTGACAAGTGACAACACCAAATAAATATGAAAAAGACAACAAACATTAAACAGAGATGTAATCAATCAAAAAGCTCTGGATGATGAATTAAATGTACAGATTTGTTATAAATATACAAGTTATAAGGTGCTGTGCACAACTGCATAGAAAAAGTATTGCACTGTAAATTGTTATAAGGTGCTGTGTACGAGTGAGTATGAGAAAGTATTGCACTGTAAATTGTTATAAGGTGCTGTGTACAAGTGCGTATGAGAAAGTATTGCACTGTAAATTGTTATAAGGTGCTGTGTACGAGTGCGTATGAGAAAGTATTGCGCTGTAAATTGTTATAAGGTGCTGTGTACGAGTGCGTATGAGAAAGTATTGCACTGTAAATTGTTATAAGGTGCTGTGTACGAGTGCGTATGAGAAAGTTTATTGCACAGTAGGGGAATATTTAACTGTTCATGAGGTAGATGGCCTGAGGAAAGAAACTTTTCCTGTGTCTGGCTGTTTTTGTGCTTGGTGCTCTGTAGCGCCGACCAGACGGTAACAGTTCAAACAGGAAGTGCGCTGGGTGTGAGGGGTCCAGAGTGATTTTGTAAGCCCTTTTTCTCACTCTGGAAGAGTACAGTTCTTGAATTGTAGGAAGGGTAGTGCCAGTGATTCGTTCAGCTGTCCGAACTATTCGCTGTAGTCTGCGGAGGTCGGTTTTGGCAGCTGAGCCGAACCAGACGGTGATTGAAGTGCAGAGGATGGATTGGATGACCGCTGAGTAGATCTGTACGACCAGCTCCTGGGGCAGGTTGAACTTCCTCGGTTCAAGTAGTCTCTGCTGTGCTTTCTTCACAATAGAGTCTATGTGAATGTCCCACTTCAGATCCTGAGAGATGGTGGTGCCCAGGAACCTGAATGACTCTACTGCAGCCACTGTGCTGTTCATGATGGTGAGTGGGGGGAGTGCCGGGCGGGTTCTCCTAAAGTCCACTATCATCTCCACCATTTGGAGCGTGTTCAGCTCCAGGTTATTGCATCTGCACCATAAAGCCAGCCGCTCCACCTCCTGTCTGTATGCATACTCGTCACCATTCCTGATGAGCCCGATAACAGTAGTGTCATCCGCAAACTTCAGGAGCTTGATGGAGGGGTCTTTTGCAGTGCAGTCGTTGGTGTATAGGGAGAAGAGTAGTGGGGAGAGGACACATCCCTGTGGGGCGCCGGTGCTGATGGTGCGGCTGTCGGATGTAATTTTGCCCATTCTGACTAGCTGTTGTCTATCTGTCAGAAAGCTGGTGATCCATTGACAGACAGAGCTAGGAACAGAGAGCTTGGTCAGTTTGTACTCGAGCAATGATGGGACAATGGTGTTGAAGGCAGAACTGAGGTCCACGAACAGAATCCTTGCGTAGTTCCCTGGTTTGTCTAGATGTTGTAGGGTATAATGCAGTCCCATGTTGACTGCATCATCCACAGACAGGTTTGCTCTATAAGCAAACTGCAGAGGGTCCAGCAGAGGTCCAGTGATGTCCTTCAGATATGCTAGAAGAGAGAGTCCCTGACCTAATTCACATGTGAAAGGTGTACCTATGATTGAGGGCAGACTTAAGAGTGGCAAGGAAGTAGAGGAAGAGGTTGAAGTTGAGAAATGTGATGGATGGATTGTGGGAGTTAAATGGAGTGCGGGGCAAAATCTGTGCATACCGTTCTGTGCACTGTTTTGTGTAGTATCAGTTTACCTGGCATCACGGCAATTGAGCTGGAGCTGTATGTTCCTCACTGCAGCTTTCTTTTTCTGTTTCACATGACTGATTATTTCTGGGTATGTTATTTAATTTATTAGGTATGTAAAGCAGAATGTGGTGTTTTTGAACACGTATGTTGTTTTGTTGACAGACACGACACAGACACAAAGTCATTGAGTTGGAGTTGTCATTTGTTATTGCAACTTGTTCTTCACTCATGTGACAATACCCAGTAACAAACTTGGCCGTGTTGATCTGGAGCTGTACATTTTATTGCAGCTTTTTGTTTCCTTTTTATGTGACTGATATTGCCCTGGTAGGTTGAACGAACTGACCCATTATGTGTCTTAATGCGAGTTTATTTCTAAACGTGTTTTTATTATTATAGTCAGAAATGGAGCTGCACAGTGACTAACGTAATGTGACTTGTTCAAGATAATTAGGAGACATTGTGAAGGTAACTGAATGTTTTTTAAAGGTTTTAGGAGTGTTAAATTAAATTAGTTGAATGCATGAAATGTATGAGAATTGTACTTTATTAGTTGTAAGTATATTCAAACGTGTAGTTGTTTTTTGGTAGATTTATCTGGGGTCAGACCATGTATTAGACCACTGTTTTCCCAATACTAAATACATATATATTTTTTGTATTGCTCATTCGTTCATTTATTCATTCATTTTCTTTTTGCATTAGTCCCTTTATTAATCTGGGGTTGCCACAGCGGAAACATCCATACACAATCATTCACACACATACATTACGGACAATTAAGCTTACCCAATTCACCTATAGCGCATGTCTTTGGACTTGTGGGGAAAAGTGGAGCACCCGGAGGAAACCCACACGAACACTGGGAAAACATGCAAACTCCATACAGAAATGCAAACTGACCCAGCCGAGGTTTGAACCAGCAACCTTCTTGCTGTGTGGCGATCATGCTACCCACTGCGCCACCGTGACGCCCTGTATTGTTAATAAGACCATGTACAGCATCAATGCCTATATTCATTCAGTTGAATAACCTGAATAGGTCTAGTACCCCTATTGGGGATTTATGCGTTGGTTTTTACTGGCCCAGTTAGACACAACCTCACCATTTCTGGTTCTTAGATAGAGGATACAGTAGAACTGTAAACTAATTTCCTTTAAGTAATATTAGGGTGTCCCATGCTTGCTCATACATAAAGAATTGTTGATTTAGCCACTATATTATATCATATTATATGTTATATCATACTAAGTCAGTGATTGTCAGAAATCAACTGGTCTCGTATGCTGGCCTATGCTCCATCCATTGAGCCTGAATGTATAAGCAATCCTGGTTGTAGCCTAAACAATCTACTAGATATAAATGATTTCAGTAGAACATAACATATATCAGATGTAACATTTTATTTGTCAGGCAAAGATTTTCTATGGCAA
Source organism: Danio choprae (assembly GCA_903798125.1). NCBI lineage: Eukaryota > Metazoa > Chordata > Actinopteri > Cypriniformes > Danionidae > Danio > Danio choprae. The sequence continues at coordinate 6,004,325 of CAIGQW010055764.1, read as the reverse complement.
TTTACATAATTAAACAAAAATAAGCAAATTCAGAAATGTACAACTTTAATTACCCAAAGATACATTTAAGAGTTAGAGGTTATTACCTGTGTAGAAGTACGTTGCAGCATAAAAGTCTTGATGCCGAGCTCAGACACTCACACACTGCAACGGGGTATCCTGGCTACAGGATCCCAAAGATACTTTTGCACCTTTACCTTAAATACACAAATCACAACAAACAATAATAAATTCAAGACAATAAAAGCTTTACAAAGACCCTTGTCTGGTCATATGAAGACCATTTTCCCTGGAGTGGAACATCTGGCAAAGATCTTATCAAAGCCAAAACCCAGATAAACATATACTAGTGAAATTGTGAAGTATTACTGTGAAATTGAGACCACCAATCGCACAGAGAGAACACCAAGCATGAATATAGATCCACAAGATACACCATATTAAAAACTAGGACATTCTGTGTGGAATGTAAGTGAGCTGCTCTGGTGGAGAAGATAAAGTCTAGGGCAGAGAGGGGGGCTCAGGGTGCATAATCGAGACAGTTGGACAGCTGGTTTTCTACCTGATCTTTTTCTCAGATTAAAAAGGTTTGTTTTATTGCATGACAATTCTCTTGATCTTGCCTCATGGAATTCCATAGCAGTTCTTGGGGTCTGATATTATGGAGAGATTTAGCCATCCTTACAGCTGTTTCTAGAAATTATGTCTATGAAAATAATGAACAGAACTGAAGACAAAGGGCAGCCTGGTGGAGTCCAACATGCACAGGGAACAAGTCTGACTTATTACCGCCAATGCAAACCAAATTCCTACTCTGTTCGTACAGAGACCGGACAGCCCTTGACAGAGCACCACCCACAGAATGCCACGAGAGACACGGTTCAATGTCTTCTCCAAGTCCACAAAACACATGTGGACTGGTTGGACATACTCCCATGAACCCCTGAGCACCTTAGTGAAGGTATAGAGCTAGTCCAGCTTTCCACAGACTGGACACAATCCACATTGTTCCTCCAAGGTTCAACCATCAGCCGGATCCTCCTCTCTAGTACCCTGGCATTGACTTTTCCAGGGAGGCTGAGGAGTCTGAGGAGCTTGCAAACTACCTCCGTGATTTCAGCTTGGGTGATGGGTGAGTCAACCCCTTCACCCCTGGTGTCTGGAAACATGTTTTGTGGGTCATATTTCCATAACAAGACATCAGAAGATGTTGTGATGCAAGAATTTATCTAGACGTGATCCTTTTTTTGAGAACTTTCGAAATAATAAAGATAAGAGACACCCATTAGTTAGCGCATACAGTTAGAGCATACAGCATAGCTGGAGTTGAACACCTGTCGGACAACATCTCCAGGATGCTTCGTTTTGTTTGACTAGTAAGTAAAAAATCACATTTTATTTTATTTTCAAAAATTATGGGGTCATTTGTACAACAAAACAAATTTATTTAGAGAGGTAAACAGTAATATGTTGTCCATTGTTAATCCCATCACCTAACCACTTATTCATTAACAAAAAAAGAAAAATAACAATACATAAATCCCAAATTAAGTACATTGGATACATAAGTACATAATATCAGAGAATAACTGGATACAGATGGGGAGGAAAATAATTATTAAAAATAATAATAATAATAATAATAAAAAATCTAATAAAATGATAAATGTTACAGGTTGCTAGCACCAGGTGTAATAGGCAGGCCTTTGATATAGTCAAGAAAGAGACCCCAAGGCTTGGGCTGGTGTGATTCCACTTTAAATGCGGCAGTGGGATCAGCATTAATATAATTTATTAAGTGATAAATAACTGAAATCAAATGTTTATGAGTGACATTCAAATTGAGGAAATTATCAATATGTGTTTCAGGGTGGTTTGGAAAATGAGGGAACTGTTTTTGTATAAAATGTCTGATTTGGAAGAAACGTAATAAGTGATGATTGGGTAATTTATACTTCTTAGCTAAAAAAAGAAAAGTATGTAAAGACACCCTCTTCCTATAGGTCACTGATCTTGCAAAGACCATTGGAGGTCCATATATGAAATGCAGGATCTGAACTGGATAAGATGAGTAAACAGATCACAGGAGTAAGCCTCTGATGCACAGGAGAGCACAGGGGAACACAGGAAGATAAACGAGAGAAGAGATGACCATCCAACATTGATTCCAGCCGGTGAGTGAATGAATGAGGTGAGCTTAAATAGTGAGTGGGTGATTGCAGGTGTGTGTGATTAGTATTTCGGTGATTGGTCACGGTGTGTGGTGCATGGTGACTGTGAATGGTTACTGGGACTGATGGAAAGTGCAGAGGGTGTGACAGTACCCGCCCCTCCACGGGTGACTCCTGGCACCCTAGATCGGCGTCGGGGATGACCACGGCCTCGCGGAGCTGGGCGATCTGGGAGAGTAGGGTCTAAGATGTCATTGCGGGGAGTCCATGACCTCTCCTCGAGACCAAATCCTTCCCAGTCTATAAGGTATTGGATTCGGCCGTCCCGCCACTGGGAGTCAAGAATCTCCTGGACTCGGTAGATGTTGTCTCCCAGGATCTCGGGTTGCGCTGAAGGGGAGGCGGTTCCGGTTCTGTGAAAGGAGGAGAAACAGGGTCAGTGTAGGGCTTGAGTAGGGATACGTGGAAGGCTGAGGAGATACGGGAGTGTGGAGGTATGAATGGCCCTATGTAGTGAGGACTCAGCTTCTTGCAGGGCAGTCGGAGGCAAATATTCTTGGTAGAAAGCCATACCTTGTCACCAGGGTGATATTCGGGGTTAGGCAACCTACGGCGATTAGCAGCTTCGTTGTGCCATCGTACTGCTCGCTGGAGATGGTTGTGAGCTGAGTCCCACACCCTCTCCCGCTCCTGGAACCAGTGATCTACTGCGGGAACTTCAGAGGACTCACCAGTCTACGGGAACAAGGAGGGTTGGTAACCTAAAACACATTGGAAAGGGGTTAGTCTGGTGGAGGCTTGTCGAAGGGAGTTTTGGGCATATTCGGCCCACGGTAGATACTGGCTCAAGGTGTTTTGACGTTGGGCGCAGTATGTTCGAAGGTAGCGAGAGATTTCTTGGATATTCTGTTCGGTCTGGCCATTGGTTTGAGGGTGGTATCCAGAGAAGAGGCTGATGGTAGTACCCAGAAGCTGGAAGAAGGCCAGCCAGACCCTGGAGATAAATTGTGGTCCTCGGTCGGAGACGATATCTTCCGGTAGGCTGTAGTTACGGAAGGTGTGTTGGAAAAGGGATTCTGCTGTTTCGAGAACCGTGGGATGTGTTTTGAGTGGGATCAATTTACAGGCTTTTGAAAAGCGGTCCACTACCACCAGTATGGTGGTGAAACCTCAAGAGGGAGGTAGGTCTGTGGAGAAGTCTATACCTAGGTGCGTCCAGGGTCGGCGGGGAATAGGTAAGGGCTGTAATTTGCCCTCAGGGAGTCAGTGTGAAGTGGTGGTGATGGCACGGCCAAACATACTGGGAAACATCTCCGGCCATGCCCGGCCACCAATATTTCTCCTGTAGGAGCGAGAGTGTTCACCTGCTGCCAGGATGTCCTGAACCGAGGGACGTGTGCGTACTATTGAGGAAAGAGAGTCGATGACTGGAGGGCACGTAGGTAAGGCCTTAGGGAAGTTCAGGAGGTGCAGGTTCTTCGAGGGTAGCGGCATGGATCTCATCATCCACCATAAGATGGGTGCTAGGAAGATTGAAGGAGACAGAACTGGTTCGGGAGTGTCTTGAACGAGGTCAGGTGAGTACATACGGGACAGGGCATCGGCTTTGCAGTTCTTGTGTCCCGGCTGGTAGGTGATGTGGAAATTCAACCATGCCAAGAAGAGGGACCAGCGAGCTTGTCGAGCATTCAGACACTGCACATGAGTAGTGGTAATGCTCATATTGAGCATTCATCGTGGACTGTGAGGGGGGTGAGAGCAACACCGAACACTTCCTTGAAGTGCTGGGTGAAGGTGTGGAAGGACAGCAATAACGGACTGTGGGCGTTCCAGAGGGCATCCGCCCATTGGAGTGCTCTTGCAGAGAGGACTGATATAACGAAGGCTACCTTTGTGATTTTGTTCGGAATTGCAGAGCATTGGCTTCAATGTACAGGGAACATTGTAGAATGAAGCCTGCACAGGTGCTGGGTTCGCCAGTGTAACTCATTGAACGAGAGATGGGTGTACTGGTCACAGTAGGAGGGTTGGCGTTGGCAGCTAATGGTGCGGAAGGAAGGGCTTGCTGGAGAACATCCGCCACTTCCGCGAACGGGTCCGTAGCAATCCCGGAAGTGGTAGCCTTAGCTTCCATGCATGAACCGGGAGTATTTGCGGGGCTGGAATCCTGTCACGGTCACACAAGGAAGAGAGGACAGGGAATTAGTGATCAAGGTGTTTATTCACACAGTGTATTCACACAAAGTCTCTGGCAACAGCGGTGTGTGTGTGAGATGACACACACGCCGGATTTCGCCGTGCGTGCTGCAAATATAGCCTTGGTAAAGTTGTAAAACAGGTCAGGTGGAGGTGCACAGGTGGAGTCTTCGCAAACACTAGTGCTGGTGGTGCATATGTGGATAACACAGTGGTGGTAAAACGTCACAATGTTCTTGGATAATACAAGAGTCACTTCCCTTTGCAGTTTGTCGAGTAAACAGATCACAGGAGTAAGCCTCGATGATGCACAGGAGAGCACAGGAAGATAAATGAGAGAAGAGATGACCATCCAACATTGATTCCAGCCGGTGAGTGAATGAATGAGGTAAGCTTAAATAATGAGTGGGTGATTACAGGTGCAGGTGTGTGTAATTAGTATTTCGGTGATTGTTCACGGTGTGTGGTGGATGGTGACTGTGAATGGTGACTGGGACTGATGGAACGTGCAGAGGGTGTGACAGTACCCAAGAAGTACAATTTTTAGAATAGCTATCTTTGTTCCAATAAAGAAGCTTATGAATGCTGCAGGCCCAATAGTATTGCTGAAAATTGGGGAGTGCTAGGCCTTGGGGAGTTGTAGGATTGACTTCTTAAGATGATCAGGTTTATTTCCTCACAGAAATGAGCGTAAAACATAAAACTTTTTAAATCTATATTAAGCAGTGATATTGGTCTATAACTATTGCATGAGATGATATCCTTATCCTTTTTACATGGAGTAAAGAAATTGAAGTCTCAGATAAAGAAGGGAGGGGGGGGTGGCCTACTTTAAATGAATGATTATAAAGCTTTACTAATATAGGAACTAAAATGGGAGCAAACGCTTTATAAAATTCAATAGTAAGGCCATCCAGGCCTGGAGACTTACTTGACTGCATGGATGAAATTGCTGCATGTATCTCTTGTTCTTTAGTTGGAACCCCTAACTCTTTAGCTGTGCTTATGTCAATTAAGAGATACTCCAATGAGTTGAGGAGCCTTTCCTGTTGGGGATCTGATGCTTGAAATCCATCTGGATGGACTACCTGATCGAGCCTGTTGAGGTCCTTTCCCTGCCTTATGTTTATGCTCAAAAAAGCGCTGCTTGCATTGTCTAAGTTGCCTCTCAGTTGAATCTGTCAACAGTAGCATGTAATCAGAAAGTAATTTAACTCTTTTAGAGTAAGGCAAGGCAGGGAAAGTTTATTTATATAGCCTATTTAATACACAATGGTAATTCAAAGTGCTGGTAATAAAAGCATGAACACGTTTCTCTAAGTCTTCACTGGAAACAAAGCATCTAATTCTTGCAATGTTTTTGACATGATAGTATGCTGATTTAGTTACTGCTTTGACATGACTATTGAAATTCAGATCTGACTCCAGAATCATACCAAGATTCTTGACCTTATTTTTTGTTGTTTGACCCTTAGAGCCAAGGTACGCATTCACCTTGAGAACTTGTGTAACTGAAGAAAGTTTTGGCACATCCAACTGTTAATTTCATCAATGCATTGGCAGAGGGTGTCAATGGGGCTGTAGTCATTATACAATAAGGCTAAGTAGATCTGAGTGTCATCAGCATAGCTGTGGTAGGAGATTTGTGTAGTGAATTTGCTCAAAGGTGTCAGTGTTCGTCCGTGTCCTCCTTTGTTTTCGTCATGTGGTTTCTTTGTATTGTCTTTCCTGCCACCATCAGTGTTCCACCTGTGTTCATCTCTTGTGTGTAATTAGTCTAATCATCCCCTATCTAAACCCGTTTTGTAATGTACATCGTTATCAGTCTCGTTATGTCATCTTCCGCCAGCCAGGCGTTACATAATACCGGACCAAAAGTTAGCGGCGTGCATTCTCCCGATTTTCTTTTTCTAGTCTTTTTGCCCCTCAGTGTTTTATTTTCTTCCCTCCGTGTTTTCCCTGGACCCTACCCACCTTCCCGTTCGTCATCACCGCCTGCTGGAGCAGGGGGAAAGCAGCCCTGAGGACCATGATCGAGCGACTGCCAACAGCTTTCCGGGCGACGTGCTCTGCACGCCCATCATCTTTAGCAGAGCACGATCGCCTGAAGATGGTCCTCGGGGCAACATCGCCGCAAATATGGAGTGGACACTGGCGAGTAAAAGATTTTTTCTACTCACCGCCTTCCTGGAGGATCTCGTCAGTGCCACTCCCGACCCAGTGACCAGCCAATCAACATCTTCCACCTGCAAGGAGCGCTTGCCAGAGCCCACCGCAGACGGAGAGCCACCCCCGGCCAATGAGCCATCGCCCCCTAGAGCGACAGAGCGGAATTACGCCGAGATGGAGGAGCTTAAAAACCCGTATGACCAGGTGTGCGAGCCGGCAATACCGCCAAGAGGGGGAGTCCTGGCGGCTACCCGCAGAACCAGCGAGACTCCCGCCCACCCCCCCTATGCAGATGGACAGCGGCTGGACACTGGGAGGCTACTCATTGGCTTCTGGAGCTTTAATTTTAATTATCCGCTGCTTTCAGGCAGCAATATCTGTCCGCTATTTTCAGGCAGCAACCAACTGTTCCTACACAGTTTTTTAATCTCCCTTCTGGGAAAAAGCCTCAGCTCCAGGGTCATGAGTAGCTTCCCACGGTCCCCCAGAACTGCAGCCAGTCATCCAGCTCCAGCACTGCTGCAGTCAGCCAGCCCCCCAGCTCACGCTCCAGCTCCGGAAATGGAGCTCGCTTGCGGGCGCTGCCTGTCTGCGTCACCCTCTGGAGGGTGTCGCCCAGCGTCAGCTCCTACGGCCTCCGAGCTGCGAACTCCACCTCGGCCCTGCGACCCTAGGGCTCCGCGTTGGCTCACTCCTCCCTCGTCTTCGTCGTGGGCCGTCCGCCCACCAGCTCCGCCAGGCTCCCTCGTCCCTCCGGCTCCACCTTGGTCAGTCGTCGCCCTTCCTTCGCCTCTGGACTCCACTCATCCGGCTGCACCTCATCGCACCGTCCCACCGGCTGCGTTGAGCTCCTCCATCCCTCCGGCTGCGCCTTGGTCCTCTGTCGCTCTGGCTACACCGCGGGCTTCCGGAACCCCGCCGTCGCCTTGCTCGGGTGAGCCGCCTGCTTCGCCCGGCCCTCAGAAGCCTTGGCGTCACCTTCACCCTTCGGCTCTCCGTCCCTTCCCTGGGCTCCACCGCCATCAGCGGCGTCTCCCTCGGTCGGCCCCCTGGAGTCAGCAGCCACTCCTCCTCCATGGTCCCGCCCTTCCTCGACTCCGCCCGGGGCCGTCCTTCTGGCTGTGTCCTGGGTCCTCCTGCTCCAGTTTCCTTCCTGTCTCCCCCTTGGACTCCTCCCTTGTACCCTCCCCTTCTACCATCCTCCTTTTTGTTTCCTGTTGAAGGCGCGGGGACCGCGCCTTCAAAAGGGGGGGGTACTGTCAGTGTTCGTCCGCGTCATCCTTTGTTTATGTCATGTGCTTTCTTTGTCCTTCTCCCGCCACCGTCATTGTTCATCTGTTTCACCTGTACTCATCCCTCTTGTGTCATTAACGTAATCATCCCTTCATCTATTTATACCCTTTCGTCTGTGTCCGTCGTGGTCTGGTATTTTGTTTCGTTTGGTTCGTGTGGTCCTGTGTCTGCCTGTCTTCCCATATCCTGTATCCGTTCCCGTAAGTGTTATTAAACCCGTTTTGTAATGTTCATCCTTCTCCGTCTCGTCTTGTTATCCTCCGCCCTCCGGGCGTTACACCAAGCATGTCTTACACAATTGTGACAAGATTTTGATTTACTGTAGTATGCAGAGAAAATACTGGTGGGAGAGTCTCTGCAGTTTACAAATAATATCTCTGCAGTGAACGATTACATGGGAAGAGATCGCCATGAGACTGCTGAATGAGTCTGGTACTTTGTTTTTTACTGCATAAAATTAACTAAGTTGTGTGAAACAATTAATAATTTGGAGATATTTTGCCTTTTGATATTTTTATCATAAAACTGTGCAAATTAAGAAAATGTTAATTGAATACTACATTTTAAAAATTAGTAATTGCCAAATTGTCAAATGAGACTTTCCATGGTAACCCCCCCCCCACATGACTAAGACTCAATTAACCCTTCATATAGTTCTATTTAAATGTACATTCTGGTTCAATAGATGACCTTAGTGAGCTGTGCCACTATTGTGGGGAAAATAATATAGAAGTGGAAGGAAAAAAGGGGAAACACACAGAAAACCACCACCTTGTTCTTGGATAAGAACCTTCTTTTAAAATAAGATGGAAATCTCAGTGCTCTGCTTTACCCTGCAACACTTATTCCTTCGTTACAGATTCAGTGACACGTGTGACCGGTGGTATCATATGTAATGTGTTAGAGCCTGACCCCATGAAGCTCTACAACTGTGCCCATACCCTGTCTTTATATTAATAGTTTTCAAGTTTTTGTTAAATTAAATGTTATCTTGGATTTAACCTTTTTGAAAATAAACACAAAAGAATACAACAACATTTCATTGTAAATTAAAGTATGGACTTTATTTATTTTAATTTGTGTGCCTACAGTCGTGGCCAAAAGTTTTGAGAATTGCATAAATATTGGAAATTTGAAAAGTTGCTGCTTAAGTTTTTATGATAGCAATTTGCATATACTCCAAAATGTTATGAAGAGTGATCAGATGAATTGCATAGTCCTTCTTTACCATGAAAATTAACTTAATCCTGAAAAAAACTTTGCACTGCATTTCATTGCTGTCATTAAAGGACCTGCTGAGATCATTTTAGTAATTGTCTTGTTAACTCAGGTGAGAATGTTGTCAAGCACAAGGGTGGGGATCATTATGTCAGGCTGATTGGGTTAGAATGGCAGACTTGACATGTTTAAAGGAGGGTGATGCTTAAAATCATTGTTCTTCCATTGTTAACCATGGTGACATGCAAAGAAACAGCCATCATTGTGTTGCATAAGTGAAGTTAATTTATAAACAAATTTCGAGAGGATCACGTGCTTATGATCGCTCACAGCTGGTCCCGCATCAGCTCACGATTGATTCACCAATCAGATGATTCCTAGATCACCATAAATAACCAGAGTTCTCTTATCTCAGTATCTTCGCCTTGAAGAATCACCCGAACACATCAAACCTCGCTTAAACAGCAAACCAACGAAAGCTACCCACCACCATGGAAAACAACAACAGAATCAACAACTCCAACAACAACAACAACAACAACAACAACCACCACAACAACTATTCCAGTCACCCAGCCCATTACATCGACAACATTCTATCCGGATCACCAGCAGCAACCCAACTCCACACAGTCCTTAAAGCGAGTCCGAGGACTTCAATGCCACCTCAGACTCACACCCCTCCCTCAGTCCACCAACAAGGCAAGCCACCCAGAAAACCAGCTCCCGTTACACGCCGTATCTGCACCCATCCCAACCCGGAAAAAAGAAAAACAAACAAAAACACGTAGCCAGCCACTTACCCTCAAGACCACGCCCCCAGGACTCCCGGCCTCCTCAAACCACGCCACCCAACGCTCCACATCAAGAATCCAACCAGGACAACAACACTTCTTTTCCTTTTCCCTCCCAACCTTTCTTTTCTACTTTTTCCTGGCCTTTTCCCAGCCCCCTTTTCTAGCTCTATACCCTCTACTTCTGTTCCTCATTTTCAACCTAACCTTTCTATTCCTCTCACCCCTCTCCAAACCCAACCTTTTTCCCTCCCACCCCAACCCTCTGCTTCCTGCTCTATGCCTCCAAACCAACCCCCTTCTTCTCAAGCTCCACCCCCCTTTCTCCCACCTTCACTTCCCTCAGCACATACCAGCACGGCCCCCATTCATCATTCTACCCTTCCTACACAAGTTTCTACAGCCCGCCCCCATTCACTCTATCCACAGCCACGCCTATTCCCATTCCATCTAATGCTCTAGCCATGGAACCCCCTCCCATCTCCACCTCCGCGAGAAACCAAATCCTATCATGTGCAGACATCGACCTCATCACTGACCTATCACCCATCTCACCCCCCGCGGCAGAACGGCAGGTAGATTGCGGCGAATTCTCTCTCACTTTAAAACAATCCGCCAGCTCTCAATCTCGCATCCTGTCACTAGCCGAATTCACCATATCCTTTTCAAGTTTCACAGATATAATCTGTCCTGTTTTTTCCCATAGGAGGCACAAGTTGAACAACTACATGGCTATTATTGCCAAGCTCGCGCACACCTACCACAAGCTTTTTTCAGCCAAATGCTCAATCCGTGTGACTCAATGGAATCAACATCCTTATTGGGGGGCTCTGGACGTTGATCTCCATGACAGAGTCTTTTTAGGTTGTCGCAATCTCTCCTGCGCAGTCTGCCGCTCCAGCCTTCCCTCCACTACCTCCTGTCCTTTCATCACTCCTATCTCCGACTCAGCTCAACCAACCTCTAGATCCACCAGCTACGTCCCTCGCCCACCTAATCCTAACCTTCCTTCTCTCCTCCCCTCTTCATCTTTCCAGTTCTTTTCCCTTCAACCGAGACATCTGCCAAATTCGCAGGAGTCGCCCAGTGCTTCGACTCCCGAAGGAGTCTCGCCAAGCCCCATCCTCCGCCCACCCCCTAGCAGCCACGCGCTAGCAAGAGCCCTCATCGACCCCTCCCCTTTCCCGTCTCTTGCTAAAGCCCCACCCCACCCCATGGCTCTGACCCCCGCAGGGGTCGCTTTGAGCTTCGACTCCCGCAGGAGTCTCACAGCCCCCCGGCCACTAGAGAAAAAAAATCTTTCCCTTTTCTTTTTTCTGGCATTTGCCCATTCTGTTACTTCTTTACAGCATTGAATGCTTCTGCTATAACAAATTTTCTTATCCCCCCCTCTTTTCCCCCTTATTTCCCTTATACTTCATCACCCTCCCTCTACCCCCCTCCTTTTCAGTGTCGAGTTCCTTCCCTAATTTTCTTCCTTCAGTGTCGAGTTTCTCTGCTGTCTTTCTTTCTTCTAGCAGTCTTCCACTATCCTTTCCTTTCCGCATAGGCCCTCACTCCCCTAAGCTCCGACTCCCACCAGAGTCCACCAGAGCTTCAACTCCCACAGGAGTTCAATGCCCTCCCCCCCTAACTCCTTTACCCCTCTCCCGCAGGAGTCTTCACCTCCCAAAAATCTTCCCCGACTCCAGCAGGAGACCGCCACCCCGGCTCCAACTCCCGCAGGAGCCTTCTCAGAGCCTCAACTCCAACAGGAGTCAATCCCAGCCCCACCTAAGCCCCTCGCTCTCTCCCGGGACAGCATGCCAAACAAGCTATATTATCAATCATCAGCTAAGTGTGAACTCTTGAAAAATGGCTTCACAGGCAAGGATATTGTGGCTACTAAGATTGCACCTAAATCAACAATTTATAGGATCATAAAGAACTTCAAGGGAAGAGGTTCAATTCTTGTTAAAAAGGCTTCAGGGCGTCCAAGAAAGTCCAGCAAGTGCCAGGATCATCTCCTAAAGAGGATTCAGCTGCGGGATTGAAGTGCCACCACTGCAGAGCTTGCTCAGGAATGGCAGCAGCCAGGTGTGAGCGCATCTGCACGCAGAGTGAGGCGAAGACTTTTGGAAGATGGCCTGGTGTCAAGCAGGGCAGCAAAGAAGCCGCTTCTCCCAAAAAAAAAACATCAGACACAGATTGATCTTCTGCAAAAAGAATGGCGAATGGACTGCTGAGGACTGGGGCAAAGTCATGTTCTCCGATGAAGCCCCTTTCCGATTGTTTAGGGCATCTGGAAAAAGGCTTGTCCGGAGAAGAAAAGTTGAACACTACCATCAGTCCTGTGTCATACCAACAGTAAAGCATCCTGAGACCATTCAGGTGTGGGGGTTGCTTTACATCCAAGGGAGTGGGCTCACTCACAGTTTTGCCCAAAAACACAGCCATGAATAAAGAATGGTACTAAAACACCCTCCAACAGCAACTTCTTCCAACAATCCAACAACAGTTTGGTGAAGAACAATGCCTTTTCCAGCACAATGGAGCACTGTGCCATAAGGCAAAAGTGATATCTAAGTGGCTCGGGGACCAAAACTTAGAAATTTTGGGTCCATGGCCTGGAAACTCCCCAGATCGTAATCCCATTAAGAACTTGTGGTCAATCCTCAAGAGGCGGGTGGACAAACAAAAACCCACTAATTCTGACAAACTCCAAGAAGTGATTATGAAAGAATGGGTTGCTATCAGTCAGGATTTGGCCTAGAAGTTGATTGAGAGCATGCCCAGTCGAATTGCAGAGGTCCTGAAAAAGAAGGGCCAACACTGCAAATACTGACTCTTTGCATAAATGTTGTGTAATTGTCGATAAAAGCCTTTGAAACATATGAAGTGCTTGTAATTATATTTCAGTACATCACAGAAACAACTGAAACAAAGGTAAAAAAAAGCAGTTTAGCAGCAAACTTTGTAAAAACTAATATTTGTGTCATTCTCAAAACTTTTGGCCATGACTGTACATTCTATTAACCAGTATTTTACACAAACATTCCACAGTAACTTTTTAATACCAAATTTTTTTTAATACCAATTAAGAAATTTTATAAACATATTTAGAGAAACATTTGAGAGGATCAACAATAATCTACATAACTGCTTACACACACACACACACACACACATGTGTGTATATATATATATATATATATATATATATATATTTGTCTGTGTGTGTGTGTGTTTTAATAACCTTAAATTTATATAAAAGCTCACTGTACTGTTCATATTATAGTAAAATGCTTCCTTGGATGGGCTGTTAAATAGATGTGAATTTAACATCTATATATCAAAGACAAGAAAAATAATAATAGTAAACAGAGAACAATGAAATATATCGACGTGCTCATATAATGTGTTGAAGCCAAACAATGAGAACAGCACCTACTAGAGTCACAGAATACGATAATCTCAGAATTTGGTGTAACACCACAACGCTCCCAAGCATCGTCCAGGCCTGCAACGTGGGGGTATTTGTTTTATTTATTTACAGTTTCTGCAAAGCTATTTAGTTTATAATGTTTCATTCATTTTTGATATTTCAGAGACAAATTGTACCGCTATAAAGTGAACTTTGTATATTAAAATAAGACAGACACAGTCGTATGTTTTGAAGAAATGTACTTTTATTTTATTCTTTTTGTACTCTTGTCATGTTAGATGAGACACACATATAACTACTGGGTATGATTTTGTTATTTATTGGTTTTTCTCTCAATTTATGTTCAGTTAAACAATATATTACAATTGGCTTAAAGTTTAATTAAAGGCTGCCAACACTGGTGAACTACACAGTAATGGTTTGATCTTTTCAAAAGCAGTCTGACTTTCCGCTGACCAAACAAACGTCCTTGATGGGCTTTTGGGTCAGAGGAAAAGTTTGTACAGAAACATTTGTAATACCCTGACATACCCAAGAACCTCCTTAACTCACGTCGAGTACTAGATGCTTGAAATTCTTGAATGGCAGCAACTTTTGCCTCTACAGGACTAACTTCACCTGTTCCTACCTTTTTACCCAAGTAGTTTACTGTAGCTTTACCGAATTCATATTTTGCTAAGTTCAAAGTCAAGGAAGCATTATAGAGTCGCTGAAAAACTTTAGTTAACACAGACAAGTGCTCTGGCCAGGTTGATGTATAAATGATGTAAAAATCATCCAGATATGCCTCACAGTTAGACACATCAGCTAGCACTAGGAATGTAATGGTATTGGAAATACCGTCATACCGCAATATCAAATTTTTTCAATATTACCGTGGTCGCATTACTCGATAAAACGATAGGTCTTTTCAGAAAGGTTTGCTCAGGCGAATGCAGCAAACTGGATGTAGCGGGAACTACAATTCCCATCAGCCCAGGCGTGGTCATCATCCTTTGTGTTCTGTTGTTGCTACAGATCCAGTAATGTGGAAATGGAGGGTGCTGCTAGTAGCGGCGAAGGAGAGCTGGAAATGGACGAACCTAAAGCGGGTTTTTAGGTTTTTAGCGGTGAAAGAGGCTGGTCTGTCCCCACATGTAAATTGTTTTGCTCACACCTTAAACTTTGCGTCCCAGGCAGGTTTGAAGGTAAACCGCGTCGGTCATCTACTTGGCAGAGTGAGGCGTGTAGCAGCGTTTTTTCAGAATCAGAATCAGAATCGGTTTTATTGCCAAGTGTGCTTACACACACAAGGAATTTGTTTTGGCTACAGAAGCTTCCAGTGTACATGAAGTGATAAGTAACAACACGAAATAAATATGAAAAAGACAACAAACATTAAACAGAGATGCAATCAGTTCAACGCAGTTCAACTGCAACAGCTGTGCTAACCTCCAAGCAGCAAATGTTAAACCTGCCAGTAAACTGATAATGGATGTAGTAACTAGGTGGAACAGCCCACTTGACATGATTGAGCGCTACCTGGAGCAGCAACAGGCAAATTCTGCACCCCTTTTGAGTTCTGAAGTAGTTCTCTGTGAAGACCAATGCACGAAATGAAATCTTTCTAGCACACCTTGACTCTCAGGATGGTATGGGCTAGAAACACGATGTTGAAAACCAAAAGAATGAAACGTTTGTGTGAACAAATTAGACATAGTAAGTTAGTTAGCTTGTTCCTTGGTCAGTTTGTATGATTTTGGGCAAACCAAAGGTGGAAAAAAACTTGACCAAAGCCTTAAGAGTAATGAGTGGCTACACACATTACCGTGAGCAGAAACTGACTGCCAGACTTTGTTTTTGGAAGTGGCCCAACACAGTCCACAATGACACATTCAAAAGGCTCACCAATAACAGGAATTGGAACCAATGGCGCATGAGGGATTACCTGATTAGGTTTTCCCATGACTTGACAGACAGAACATGTATGACAGTAAGCAGCTACCTCTCGTTTTAGCCTAGGCCAGAAGAAATGATGCAGAACATGATTATATGTTTAATATATGGGAAAACTACTAACCTTTCCAGTTCCTGCTTCCTCACTACTGTGGTTTGCTGCATTGAAAATGTTGTCATCTGTGTATATAATTGTATCATCAAGTGTAAACTCTGTCCCCATTCTCGTCGTCTAAGCACGAGTTAACACACACGTTGGAAATGCCTCAGGATATTCTTGAGTGAACTGTTCTGAAACTGTTCTGAAGTTATAACAGTTATAACCTACATCACAACGGGCTGTTCCTGTGTCCCTCAACACGTGGACTCCAACTCGATCACCTGGTTGGCCACTGGAAGATACAAACCAATCAGATAAGAAGGGCTCATAAGCAGAGTCAACAGCAATTGACATTGTTTTAATCAAACCAACAGGCTGTGGACTGTTAAAATTTTGTTGTTTCATTTTCAACAGGCCACAGTCTGCAATTGAATGACCAATCTTACGGCAACAAAAACATTTGCGCTTTTCTCGCAGCTGCTCTACTTTTAGTTTTAATGGAGGTGCGGGCCATGAAGAAACAGCAGAAATATTTTTATCCCCATATGCCCCTTTACCCCTTCAGAGCATACTCATCTGCTAACACAGCAGCAGAGGCCAAAGTTGTCACTTTCTGTTCATTAAAATACAAAACAGTTCGTTCTGGCACACATTTCTTAAAATCTAAAAAGCTTCCTCTCCTCCAACTCTAACCGTTTCAACTGTGCCAGACTGAATTTTAAGTCGCTGGATTTCGCTTCCAGGCTCAAGTCTTTTTGAATATGATGCCACAAACTTGGCACACCTGTCTTTGGGAATTTTTGCCCGTTACTCTTTGCAGTACCTCTCAAGCTCTATCAGGTTGGATGGGAAGCATTTTCAGATCTCTCCAGAAATGTTCAATAGGATTTAGGTCTGGGCTCTGACTGGGCCACTCATGAACATTCACCGTGTTACTGTGAAGCCACTCCACTGATATTTTGGCAGTGTGCTTTGGCTCATTGTCCTGCTGGAAGATGAACCATCACCCCAGTCTGAGGTTAAGAGCACTTCAAAGCAGGTTTTCTAGTTCTCTTCTCCAGTTTTATCCCCTCCAGTTCCTGCTGCTGAAAAACATCCCCACAGCATGATGCTGCCACCACCATGCTTCACTGTAGGGATGGTATTAGCCTGGTAATGAGCAGTGCCTGGTTTTCTCTAAATGTAACACCTGGCATTCACTCCATTCAGACCAGAGAATTTTGTTTCTTATGGTCTGAGAGTCCTTCAGATGCCTTTTGGCAAATTCCAGGCAGGCTGCTGTGTGCTCTTTACTAAGGAGTGGCTTCCCTCTGGCCACTCTACCATACAGGCCTGATTGGTGGATTGCTGCACAGATGGTTGTCCTTCTGTAAGGTTCTCCTCTCTCCACAGAAGAACGTTCGAGCTCAGACAGAGGGATCATCGGGTTATTGATCACCTCCCTGAGTAAGGCTCTTTTCCCATGATCACTCAGCCTAGATGGCCGACCAGCTCTAGGAAGAGTCCTGGTGGTTCCAAACATCTTCCACTTACGGATGATGGAGGCATCATCATATATTGGAACTTTCAGAGCAGCAGAAATTTTTTGGTAACCTTCCCCAGCCTTGTGCCTCGAGACAATCCTGTCTCGGAGGTCTACAGACAATTCCTTTGTCTTCATGCTTGGTTTGTGCTTTGACATGCACTGTCAACCCTGGGACTTTATATAGACAGGTGTATGCCTTTTTAAAATCACATTCAATCAACTGAATTTACCACAGGTGAACCCCAATCAAGCTACTGAAACATCTCAAGAATGATTAGTGGAAACAGAATGTACCTGAGCTCAATTTAGAGCTTCATGGCAAAGGCTGTGAATACTTATGTACATGTGATTTTTCAGGTTTTTTATTTTTAATACATTTGCAACAATTTAAAAAAAATCTTTTTTCATATTGTCATTCTGGGGCATTGTGTGTAGAAGTTTGAGGAAATAAATGATTTTAATCCGTTTTGGAATAAGGCTGTAACATAAAAGAAAAAGTGGAAAAGTGAAGCGCTATGAATACTTTCCGGATGCACTGTATATATTGCATCACCAAAAATGATTGAGATTATGTCCATGTGTTGTGCGATAAGTCGATATATTGATTATTGTGACAGGCCTAGTTGTAGCAACAGCCTTTTAACATTGGCTCAATGGGAAATAATGTCTTGAGCCAAAACATCAAGTCTGCCCAATCATATTTATTACTTGCTCAATTGAATATTTTAAATTAAACCCCAAGTCAGAAAAAGTTGGGAAAGTATGGAAAATGCAAATAATTTTTTTTTTTTAATTTAATTTACTTTGACTTTCATTTCATTGCAGATAATACAACAAACATTATTTAATGTCTTCCTTGTGATTTTTTATTGCCCCCCCCCAAATAACACAACTAATTAAAAAAAAAGTTGTAACAGTAAAGCATTTACCACTTTGTAATGTTGCCACATCACACATTCTCTAATGGAGACAGGTCGGAACTGCAGACAGGCCAGTAAAGTACCCGACTTTGTGTGCAGAATGTGGTTTTGCACATGCATATTTCTTGTTAAAATATGCATGGGTGTGCCTGAAAAAGAAGGCAACATATTGTGCTCTAAAATCTCTATGTACATTAATGGTGCCATTACAGAAGTGAAAGTTATCTTTGCCATTGGCACTGACACAACCCCATACCATGCCAGACACTGGCTTTTGGACAGGTAGCAGTCTAGATGATCCTTTTCTTTTTTGGTCCAGAGCACGGAGCATCCATTTATCCCAAAAAAACCCTGAAATACTGATTCATCTGACCACAGTGGACGATTCCACTGTGTGATGGTCCATTCCAAATGCCTCCAAGCCCACAGAAGTCGACGGCGCTTCTGGAAACTGTTAACATAGGGCTTCCTTTTAGCACAGTAGTTTTAACTGGCATTTGTGGATGTAACTACATATTGTACTTGACAAAGGTTTGTCAAAGTAGTCCTGAGCCCATGTGGTGATACCACTTATAGATGAATGATGATTCTTAATGCAGTGCCACCTGAGGGGTCAGAGATCACGGTAGTTCAACTTAGGCTTGCACCCTTGTCCTTAGCGCACTGAAATTCCTCCAGATTTCTTGAATCTTTTAATTATTTTATGCACTGTTGAGGGTGAAACATTCATATGTCTTCCTATTTTTGTTTGAGAAACATTGTTTTTAAACATTTCAATAATTTTCTCATGTATTTGTTGGCAAACTGACAATCCTCTGCCCATCTTTGCTCCTAAAGGACTAGACCTTTCTTGGATGCTGCTATTGTACCAAATCACAATTACATTGATTAGTTGACATCAGCTGTTTCAAATTACACCATTATTTAACCAATTTACCTGCTTACTTACCCTAAATTGCTTCTGTCCCAACTTTTTTTGGAATGTGTTACAGGTCTGAATGACAGGAAAGAATGTATATTTACAAATGAAATGAAGTTGACCAGACAAAACATCAAAATATTTTGTGTTCTTATTATCTGCAATGAAATACAAGTCAAAGTAAATTTGGAAATCACTACTCTCTTTTTTATTTGTATTTTCCATACTATCCCAACTTTTTATGATTTGGGGTTGTAGTACGCTTTTTTTGGTTTCACCTAATTGAAAAAATGTATATTGGTAAATTTACTTTGCTAAACCAACTTTACTGAATTGTTTATTTCCGAACTAATAACATTTCTACAAAGCTGACTTTACAAAGTCGTGCATTTTAATTCTCATAATATACACAAAGCTGAAATGCACAATAATTAGTACATTCACAGACATGTGCAAAATGTCAAAAACACCATAACTTGTAAATATTTTTTAAGGTTACTTTACCATTGTTTAGGGTAAATGTGACCTTGAGACTTTAGGCCATGACGGTCAGATTGAATTGAGATGTGGGTCACATGTGGAAAGACTGTTATGCCAACTACCTCCTGAAATGAGATCTAAGTTCTGGAGACATGTTTTGTCGACCTGGTGCAGTGTATAACCTCCTGGGTTTCTCAGAATGGCTGCAATATGAAGCCTGGTGTCAGAGCTGTGAGAGTTATGTTTTAGAACGCAGGCAGAGGGTGGAGCAAAATATTGAGCGTGGAAAAGCAATGAGCCCTGCTGGGTGGTCAGCTACAATACTTAATATATCACAGGAGGGCCCTACTAAACTACCTAATGTACCCAGTGCAGTCCCTCCAGCCAGCTCAGGTGTCCTCCAAGCACAGACCAAAACTTTCTGCCCATATTATGACAAAGCTGACTATTATCTCAGTCAACGTCCTACATTCAAAACCTTTAAGAGATAGCAGATCAGAGAATGGATTCAGAAGAGTCACAGCTGCTGGCACTGTAGAAGGACACACTAGGCAGCAAAGTGCACCCTCAAAAAGCCATGCAGTATTTGTAAAGGCAGGCACTTACAGATCCTTCATGAGGTTAACTCCAAAGCAGCGACTGAAGGATCTTGTCTGGTTAATTCAGCAATGGAGACTCTGTATCTGGAAAAACCTACAGGATGTAGGAAAGTTCTCCTTAAGGTTGTCAGAGTTCGTTGTGAGCTAAAGTTGTCAGCTAAAGCTGTCCTTGGCGACGGATCGGAGAGGATAATCCTCCTGTCCCCTGCTGCCACTAAACTTGGTATCCATGGTCCGGTGGAGCTTAGCCCTACATACTATTTGTCAGGACATGCAAGCAGTCACTGGGGCTGCAGTCTTTTTCCAGATTTCTCCAGTTACTCAGCCACAGTAAGTAATCAGAATCTCAGCTGTCTTTACTGCCAAACGCCTAGGACTAGCAGACCACTATCTTGCCCTTTGAGCATCCTGGAGAAGTATCAGCATCTATAGAACCTTCCCCTGCAGTCCTTTGAGGGAGAACACCCATTGCTGCTAATTGGAGCTGACAATACTCATCTCATCACTCCCATATCACCTGTCCACCTGGGCCACTCTGGAGGACCAGCAGCAATACAGACCAGGCTGCGATGGACTTTACAGGGACCCATAAGACACTTAAAAGATCACTTGTCATTACAACAGTGCTTCTTTTTGGTCTGTCACCCCTGCTGAACTACAGGTGAGGAGGGATGTTGAAAGGCTCTGGCAGATTTATGACATACTTTATCATCATGAGAAGCATGTGACACGTTCAAAAGAAGATTGAGAGGCTATCCATCTCTTGGAGACTAAGACTACTAGGGTTGATTTAATGGAATTCTCTGCTACGCAACACCTTTTACCCAGGAAGGATTACCTTGTCTTTTGTGCCCCCCGGGATGCAGTGATGCCTAGTCTTAGGGGCATAGAGCAGCGGCTTACTCTATCTCCAGAGAGAGCAGAGGTTTATAAGTCTGAGATAAAGAAGTTGGAGCTGGGACTGGGGCTGCCATCAAGCCATCTCCTTGGTGTTCTTCTGCAATTTACGGTACATTGTGTAGCCATCAGTGGGGATATAGGTGGAATGTTTAATCAGGTCCTGCTACTGCCTGAGGACAGGCCTCTCCTACACATCCTATGGTGTGACATGCAAACAGAGGAACCACCAGATACATATGAGTGACAAGTCCTTCTTTTCGGGATGACATGTAACCCCTGCTGTGCAAGCTTCGCCCTACAGCAAAATGTGGCATTGCACAGTACCCCCAATGAGGATGTAAGATTCTCAGTAAACAAGTGCTTCTACATAGACAACTGTCTACAAAGCCTACCTTCTGCACAAGAAGCACAACAGTTAGTGGATAAGATATGCGCTCTTTTATACTCTGGTGGTTTCAACATCCGACAGAGGAGAAGTAATGACGTTACCTACCTCCTGAAGTTAGGTCCAGCTGGAGTTATGGATTTCTCAAGACAAAGCTGAACCACATGAGTCAACCCTAGCCCTGAGCTGGCACTGTAAGTCAGATCATCTGGGGTTTAAACACTGACCTATCACATACAATGCCCTGACAATGTGTAACATTTACAGGGTGTTGGCAAGTCAGTACGACCCCCTTAGAGTTATCCTTCCATATACTACTAGGGCCAAGGTTTGCAGCAGCTTTGGGTCAATTACAGAGACTGGGATGATCCCAGGTGAACTTTGACAAGAATGGATGAAATGGGAAGAAGAGCTAAAATATCTACCACAGGTGGCACAAGCTAGATGCTATTACCCCTACTACATGGATCACTCATATGTATGATGGGAGATTCATATCTTCAGTGATGCCTCTGAGAAGGCATATGGAGCTGTTGCTTACCTGCTAACAGAAGATCATCAGAGAGATCTCCATCTAGCTTTCTTGTTAGCCCGATCACGAGTAGCTCCACTAAAGCAGCAGTCCATTCTGAGGGTTGAGCTCTTTGCTGCTTTGATAGGTGCACAGTTAGCAAACTTGCTTGTAAATGAGCTCACTCTGAAGTTGAACAAGATTATTTACTGGACTGACTCCACTACTGTCCCCCACTGGCTCAGTTCAGAATCATGTAGGTACAAGGTCTTTGTGGGTAGAAGGTGGAGATTCAGGGATTTACTGACCGTGCAGAATGGAGATATGTCAATTCAGAAGAAAACCCTGTCGATGATCTGACTTGAGGCAAGCACCTGCAAGATCTTATTGGGCCCAACAGATGGCATAAGGGTCCAAAGTTCTTGGAGCAGTTGCCCTCTCTCCCCAACTCACATTTTCTGGATGTTGTGAATGAAACTGAACTTAAGAGAGCAATATTCTGCGGAATAACTATTACTGCACCAACAACCTTGGTTGGAAAACAATGCAGTAGCTGAAAGGATCTGGTGGATGCAATTGCACAGGAGTTGCATGAGGTGGCTGCCCAGCAAATTTAAAAGTGCTGACTAAATCTAAATGTAAGTTCAGTAAGATCGTTATCTACGTCAGTGCTAATGATGTTTGGCTACATCAGTCGGAGATCACTAAAAGTAATGTTAAAGAGGTATGTGATCTTGCAAAGACGATGTCAGAAACTGTAATATGCTGTATATACCAACCATCTGCTAGCCTCCACAGTTTACCAAAACTTAGATAATCTGCAGCACATACAGCCACCTAGATATTATAACATAAAGACTGTCTGTTCTCCGAACCTCTAAATATACAAACTCCCAAACCCATTTAAAGGTAACAATCTAATTAATGTTTATCAAATAAAAAAATAATGGTATATAATACTTGTGATCTCAGCATAGGTGTCACGGGTCACAGAAGGCAGAGACAAGGATATCGTTCACACAGTGTTTATTAAACACAAGTATATCTTCGCACCGAGTGGTGCATGCAAACAGTTCAATAGAGTCACTTCCCTTAAGTAGAGCAAGCCGATGACAGGGGTTAGTCTCTGGGTAAGACGAGTCACAGATAGCCTTGGCGGATGATCGAGATGAGCAGACAGAGAGAGTTGCGACCATGTGAAGAAGATACCGGACAATGAAGGATTGGAGAGGGTGAGACTATATAGTGCGGTGGTGATGACTGGAGCAGGTGAGTGTGATGAGTGAACAGGTGTGCGTGATTAGTAATCAGGTGAGCGAGTGCGTTGTGTAGTGGCTGGAGAGTGTGACTGGTGATCGGGGCTGACAGAACGTGCAGGGGGTGTGACAATAGGTACATTCTTGGTGAGATGGTCTCCCTGGCACGCGTTATGAAAAAGACAATGAAATTGCACAGATACTTGGGATTAACACACAGAATAAATTAAAATTGTTTATGCGCTGTCCAACAACACATAACAATTATTACTCAGAACATGTAGCAAAAATCAGAATGATTAGTGACTCCAGTTATGAGCAAAACAATAAACAATTTCAAGTGTGACCACTCAGCGAAATATCACCAGTTTGCTGCGCTTGTACGCATTCAAATCTTAGATGAATGTTATCAATCTAATATAATTTTAAAGTGATTTACAATGTAGACAGAAGGACATCACTTAAATCTACATTTAGCCTACAATAACACTGCTCAGTGATTCATTCATCAGAAACAGGATAAACAATATTGCAATTAGTGATTTCTCACTTTAGCAGATTAATGCATTACATTACAATTTTTTGGGTATGCAACTGGCTGCGATTACTTTACTTTACTGAAATTAGGGTTTCTTTGCTAAGATCAAATTAACCTTATACTGATACCATTTAAGCATGAAGGCAATAAAGATTATTTTAGTCATAATAGAGAGGTCACTTGGGACACTAATGCTTACTAAGATGATAAAACACATGTATATTGACATTATTTTATGCTCATAACTTTTTTTAATCATGTCCACATTCTCCACCATTATGTAGCGAATTATGCTCATAAAATTATGAATATTAATAATTAATAATAACAAGTTATTATTTAATTATGAATATTTGGATTGACTTTATTGTTAATGGTAGCCGAACCAAAATGACATAAAATTGAACTACTCGTTTGTTAGAGCCTACAATTTATTTGTCTATTGATTCAAAGATAAAGTCATTTCCTGACCTGGAAAAATAATCTTACTACATAAACAGACTAGTACAACTTGTAGCTTTATCTGTGAGTTCAAGTAACTTAATCTGTGTCTAAAAATAAGCAATCTGCATGGGCTCAAACGTTTAATAATTGTTATGAAAAGGTACAGATAATACATGTATTTACAAAATGCATGCACTCGATTGAGAGAGCGAGAGAGAGAGAGAGAGAGAGTGTAAGACAAAGAGAACAGGGCAGAGAAGGCCCCATGAAGCCAGAAAGGCAAGAGAGGAGTGAGAGAGTTGCAATCGAACAACAATTACCTAAAACAAATTATCAAAGAAAACATAATCACCTTGTTTTACAAAGGATGAACTAGCATATCTGATATCTAAATCAAACTCGCATAATTCTTTTGTCTGTGGCTTACGCAGTGTGTGCTGGCTTGTAAGACTTCTCATGATTTGTTGCTGGTTCTTCGCC
The DNA here is from genome assembly GCA_903798125.1 of Danio choprae. Lineage (NCBI taxonomy): Eukaryota > Metazoa > Chordata > Actinopteri > Cypriniformes > Danionidae > Danio > Danio choprae. Next base: position 5,980,068 of record CAIGQW010055764.1, on the reverse strand, counting down.
ATTCTGAACGGTTGATCAGCATTCCAGCAAGGTTTGGAATTGTAATTGTCCAGAATATAAAAAAGGCCAAAGCCTGGCCTCAGCCTGGGTGAGGCCTAAGGGCCTAGCTCATATTTTGCCTGTTGACTGAGTTAAGAGAGTGTTTAAGAGCTAAAGAAGAGGGTTAAGAGAGGGTACAAAGAGTTAAGAGAGTGTGAACTGGTCATGCCTTCCTTAAGTAGGTTTGCTGATGTCACAACTTGGGGGCTGAGTTAGCCAATGGGAAGTTGCCTTCTAGCCAGTTTTCTGGCTCTTTGTTCATGTCTTGTCATTTGCTTGTTGAATAGTGGTCAAAGAGATTTTATAATCTCAAAATGCGATACAAGTACCACACATAAAAACAACATTTAAAGAGGTCCAATTCAGTTCACTTGTAAGTGTGAAAGGCTTTGAGGCTCACCTATAAAGATGGTTTCCATGGTAACTCTAAGTTGGGTCTAAGCTCTTATCAAATTCCCGTGGGGGGAGTTTGTGGTTTTCCAAGAGCTGCTTAAAAAGTTTATGTGACAATGAAATATGTTTGATCTTCCTCCATCTCTTACAACCAATCTAAAGCTAGATGCACTTTGTCTAACAGAAACCTGGACAATTACATGACCCTAAAGAGTGAGTCTACACCTGAAGGGAAAGGGAAAGGTAGAGGCCTTGGCATAATATAATAATATATTTTGTGTCATTCAGTGATCTGACTTGAAATATTCATTTGAAGTAATAGTGTTGTATATTTCAGTGTGCAATATAAACAATAAACTTCAATCATAATTTATATTGGCAACTGTCTATAGGCCTCCAGGGCACCATACCGACTTTACAAAAAAAATACAAAAGAACTTTACAAGGCGCCACATTGTCTCAGTCATTTAGAACTGGCCCGAGGGCTTATACCATCACGATAACAAAGCCAATTGATTTGACTATTTTGACCAATACTTTGGCTCCAGATGTTCTGGGGACCCTGTATCAAATTTGGTAAGTGATTTAATCACCTGGGCCTCACGTTGGCGCAGTGGATAACACGTTCGCCTCACAGCAAGAATGTCGCTGGTTCGAGCCTCAGCTGGGTCAGTTGCCATTTCTGTGTGGAGTTTGCATGTTCTCCCCGTGTTGGCGTGGGTTTCCTCCGGGTGCTCCGGTTTCCCCCACAAGTCCAAAGACATGCGGTATAGGTGAATTGGGTAAGCTAAATTGTCCGTAGTGTATGAGTGTGAATGGGTGTGTATGGATGTTTCCCAGAGATGGGTTGCAGCTGGAAGGGCATCCGCTGCGTAAAACATATGCTGGATAAGTTGGCGGTTCATTCCGCTGTGGCGACCCCAGATTAATAAAGGGACTAAGCCCAAATGTAAATGAATGAATGAATGAATGATTTAATCACCTAATAATAATGCTTTATATGCCTTTCAACAGAAAACCTAACAAATTGCCTCACGAGACTCTTTTTCCTGATTCCCGGGTCATGTGCTCGTTATGTGGGACATCCTGTTAGATGCACACTTTGTAGAGAAAAATATCTATGGAATTAATGCAAAGGAATGAAAGACAATCACTTGAAGTATGAAGGTTTGCTCGCGCTAGCTGTTACTCTCTGCCCCCTTTCGCTTTGCTCGGACACCGCACCGCCACGCAATTGGGTCACCATGAACTTTCCATGTAACCTCTTAAAGTTTCGGGACCACCGAAACCACAAGAACTTTCACAAATTGACTCTCAGCAGAGTCTGTCACCCCGGTAACCCAGGACAACCTCCACTCACAAGTGAGGGAATCCCAAGTACGTCACTGAAGCTGAGTCACCAACCAATCAGGAGTGCCGTGTTTCCCCAAGGCCAGCCCGGCGAGGGAAACTCAAGACTTCCAGCAAATGCACAAGTAACATAAACAAATGTTGTCTCTTGCTGATCTGGTGCAAATTGATCTTAAGCAGTTAAATATAAGCCAAATCTCTGCTTTTGTGGTTTCTCATCTAGTAATAAGTACTAGAATTAATTTGGGATGGTTGTCAACTCATTTTCCATCCTCTGAACTGCCTCTGTGTGTAGGTGGTGTGCGTTTGTTTTTTTGTCTATTACGTAGTTAGTTTCATGTATCGTAGTGTAGCTCAATAAATTTTTGTTTCATATTTTGTAAAAACTGTGTTCTCGTTTATGCGCTTCTAAGTCAAAGCATCGAGCTGTAGATTTTGTTACCTTGCTAAAATTTAACCCAATACTGCGTTATGCTATTATCGTTGGCCACAGAAATAATATAAACAATTTTGGTAAAATACGATGTCTTCTATTTGCTGGACAAATGGTAGATAAAGTGTGAAACTTTTAATCTGATTCAGTCTGACTCAATTGAGTCGAATCAAAGGATTTGAATATTCAAGATCCGATTCCTTAAAATGAGCTAATAATTCCCTGATCGATCTTTTAACGTAGGTTGATCCCTTTGGGCACAGCACGATCTGACTTTTAAGCACAAAAACATTGTTTATCTTTTCTATTTTGTCCGGAAGAGTAGATCAGAGACAGAGAAACAAAGTTGTTGTGTTACTGTATGATATATTGTGGTACCAGTGTGTTTAAACATATGAAATCGCAACTCGAGTGGTTTTAAGAAAGCGAACTGCAGTAAATAGTTAATTGTTCACGAGACAAAAACTATAAGTCACTGTAAAATGCACGGATTGAGAAATAATAAGTGTGTTCCTTATTCTTTCTTTTATAAGGCCTTCACAGTTTACCAGCTTTAAAGATCAACTGTGCGTTTTCTCCTTGGTCAAATTAAGCCCAGAGTAGCTACCTGTCTTTTTGCAACTTAATTCACTAAAGAGCTAGTGAACTAAGAATGCTGCACTCAGAGATTTTTTTTATGGGAGAACTTTTTTTAACATTTTTTTTATAGGAGAACTAACGTGTGTCTTTGACTGTCTAAATCGCTCTGAGAGATTTCAATAGTGCTATATTCCGTTGAGCAATATGAAATACGCCGACACTTCATGTGATGCATGTAAACTTGTGTGCATAACTGCATATTGGTTCACTCTGTGTACATTGTCATAGTAACAGCTGTATCCTTGAAGTCCTGGAAGACTTTTCCGAAGTAACTTTCAAGTGCGCAGGCGCAGCCCTCCGCATGTGAATTGGCTGTAGGCGTTAGCACAAGGCTAAGCTAACTGAAGCTAACGCTGTTGCACTGAAGTCTATGGTATGGCTAGTAAAATATTTCAATTCAATTCATCTTTATTTCTATAACACTTTTACAATGTAGATTGTGTCAAAGCAGCTTAACATAGGTGATTATAGGAAATTGAAACAGTGTCAGTCCAATTTTCAGACTTTAAGTTCAGTTTAGTTCAGTTCAGTGTGGTTAAATTTTCACTGCTGAAAGTCCAAACACTGAAGAGCAAATCCATCGTTGCACAGTTCCACAAGTCCCAACCATGCAAGCCAGTGGCTAGGAACAAACTTCACCAATTGACGAAAGTGAAGGGAAAAAAAACCTCAAGAGAAACCAGGCTCAGTTGGGCACGATCATTTCTCAAATGGCCAAACATTTTGTGCAGAGCTGCTGTCTAAGTGCCTGAGGCTGGAGAAAGCTGGACGCCTATCATGGAGAAGCTGAAGGTGGAAGAGGTCACTGGCTGGTGTACAGGCTGGCCCTACAGGATCAATGCGAAGACTCGTCTGTCACTGGGGTCTTGCAGGAATCAGTCTCATGCTCTCCACTCCTTCATGACCACCACAGCAGATGCTCAGGATACGGCCTGGTCCAGGATTATGGAAACTGGGAATAATAAAAACAGATTAACATAAGCACAGATGCCGTTCAAATTATAATGTCTTTTGGGAAGTGTTCCCAGCTCTGGTTGCCCTAAATAATGCAGAATAACAATCCTTTAGATTTTATTTCAAAAGCATTTGTGTTTTATGTGTATGCTAATGCAAAGAGATGTGTCTTTAATCTAGTTTTAAACTGACAGAGTGTGTCTGCTACTGTGCTAGGAAGACTGTTCCAGAGTTTAGGTGCCAGATATGAGAAAGATCTATCGCCTACAGTTGATTTTGATATTCTGGGAGTAATCAGTTGTCCAGAATTAATTGAGCGTAGTGGAGGTGAGGGGCTATAATACACCAGGAGCTCCCTTAAATACTGCAACATTTTTCATATGAAAAAATGCAGTTTTACAGATGCTTGAAATCTGGCTTTCAAACGACAGGTTGCTATCAAAAATCACCCCCAAATTTTTGACTGAAGTTGAGGACTGAACTAAGAATTCATCAAGGGTTAGACAGTGTTCTAGGTTCTTGCGTGTGAGGTTTTTGGGTCCAATAAGCAAGACCTGTTTTATCTAAATTTAGTAATAAGAAGTTATTAGTCATCCAATTTTTAATATCAGCTATACAATCTGTTAATTTCGTAAATTCATACAAATTATCAGGTTGAGAGGAGATGTAAAGTTGTGTATCATCAGCATAACAGTTGAAACTAACTCCATGTTTTTTAATGATATTGCCTAGCGGTAGCATATACAGTGTGAAAAATAAGGGACCAAGAACTGAGCCTTGTGGTACCCCAGTGTACTTTTGATCTGTATGATGCCTCTTTATTAACTGATACAAATTTATAACGTTCAGATATATAAGACATGAACTAGGCCAATGCAGTTCCTGTAATACCAACATAATTTTCAAGCCTATCAAGAAGAATATTATGATCAACTGTATCAAATGCAGCACTGAGGTTTAATAACTCTAAGAGAGAAATGCAACCACGATCGGACGACAGAAGGAGGTAACTCTTGTAGGTGAAAACAAGGAGGTAACATTTGTAACTCTTAGGAGTGCTGTTTCTGTGCTATGAAATGCTCTAAATCCAGATTGGAATTTTTCATAAGTATTGTTTCTCTGTAGGAAGGAACATAGTTGAGCAGATACGACTTTTTCTAGTATCTTTGATAGAAAAGGCAGGTTTGAAATGGGTCTATAATTTACTAATTATTTGGGATCAAGCTGTGTTTTTTTAATAAGGGGCTTAATGACAACTAGTTTAAAAGTTTTAGGAACATATCCTAAAAGTAGGGATGAATTCAAAATGTTAAGAACAGGTTGAAAAACTTCTGAAAACAATTGTTTTAATAATTTGGTCAGTATAGGCGTTGTTGATTTGGACTAATTTATCAGTTTAGACAGTTCTTCCACACCTACTGCTGAAAAAGTTTGAAGTTTATCCATTACAGTGCTCTAATTGGGATGATGCTGTAAGAGGCAGATTGATGGTACTTATTTTATCTCTGATATCATTAATCTTGCATGTGAAAAAAAATCATTAAGTCAATACTGCTGTGTTGAGAAATGCATGTTGATGCTTTATTTTTAGTTAGATTTGCTACTGTCTTAACTAGGACCCTAGGGTTGTGTTTATTTTTTTCTATCAAAGTTGAAAAATAAGCAGATCTGGCAGACTTTAAAGCTTTTATAAAGTTAAGTATACTTTTTCCAGGCCAGACGAAATACCTCTAGTTTAGATTTTTTTTCCATCTACATTACATTTTCTGGGCTGCTTTCTTTAAGGCACGTGTGAGCTAATTGTGCCATGGTGTCAGATTTTTTCCCTTAATCTTTTTTAAGTGTAACGGAGCAACTATGTTTAACGTGCTAGAAAGGACAGAATCAATAGTTTTAGTTGCAGTGTCAAGCTCTTCTAGGCTGCCTGGAATGCTATGGAAATTAGAAAGATCAGGTAGGTTACTGACAAAGTCATCTTTAGTGCTAGCAGTGATCATTCTACCATATTTATAAATAGAAGTTGATTTTGTAGACCTATCAATGCACAAAAAACAAGAGATTAAATAGTGATCTGAAACAACATTAGTGATAATTAACATTATCAATATCAATACCATGTGATAATATTAGGTCTAAGGTATGGTTATGCCAATGAGTAGGCCCTAAAACATGCTGTTTCACTCCAACGGAAGCTAGTATGTCTAAGAAGGCCAGACTTAAAGCATCTATTTCATTATCTATATGAATATTAAAATCACCAACAATTTAAATTTTATCTATGGCCAGAACTAAGAAATCAAACAAGAAATCAGCAAACTCTTTTGTAAAGTCGGCATGGTGCCCTGGAGGCCTATAGACAGTTGCCAATATGAATTTAAATAATAATTAATTGTTTAAATTGCACACTGAAATATACAAAACCAAATAAACTATTATTTTGGATTTTATATGTTATATGTATCTAGGTGGCTTTATGTGCTGCAGATTATCTGAGTTAGGTAAACTGTGGAGGCTAGCAGGCGGTTGGTTGAGCCAATCTGTCTGTTCTCTGACCTGGGCCCAGTTAGTCAAGTGCCAACATTAAGACTTTATGCCATATTAGTAGAGAGGAGAGCTGCCCCAGCCCATGAGCTGCCCCAGCCCATCTCTCTTCAACAGGTCAGGTCTACCCCAAAAACTTGGCCAATTGTCTACAAAACCTATGTTATTCAGTGGGCACCACTTTGACATCCAGCCATTGAGTGATGAGAGTCGGCAGTGGAACTCGTCACCATGATAAGTGGTCAGGGGACCAGAGCAGATTACGGTTCTGACATCATCTTTGCAAGATCACACACCACTTTAACATTACTTTTAGTGATCTCCAACTGACGTAGCCGAACATCATTAGCACCGACGTGAATAACAATCTTACTGAACTTACGTTTAGATTTAGCCAGCAATTTTAAATTTGACATGATGTCAGGCGCTCTGGCTCCCAGCAGACATTTGACTATGGTGGCTGGTGTCTCTATTTGCACGTTCCATACTATGGAGTCGCCAATTACTAGGGCACTTTCATCAGGTTTCTCAGTGGGTGCACCACTGAGTGGACTAAACCTGCTTGATGCTTGAATGGACATACAATGTTTTCTCCCACCTCTAGATTCTCTCACAGTGACCCAGCCATCTCTCTGCGAAGACGCCACAACCGGAGCCAAACAATGTGAATGGCATGCTAGGCTAGTCACATCCAAATCCTTATCTAAAAACCTAGCACTTTTACTATCCTCAATTAAAGTTTGGATATGTGTCTCTAATTCTGAGATCCTCTGTCAGCCTGACTATTTCCCTACATTTATCACACGTAAAGCCCTCCTTGCTGACAGAGAGAGATACACTAATCATGTTGCAGGAAATGCATGTGACAAGAACAGGAGAAGCCATTTTTATTCACCGTGAGTTGAAGTAAATTCTGACTTACCACAGCAGTATATTGAGTTCAATTAAAGGCTAGTGAATAGTAGCGCTTTTGTGGTCTTGAATGCAGTGTGTTTGATTGAAGTGACAACCTAACTATAGCGAGAATTTTAATCTCAATTCTCACTCTTTATTGGCTACATGCCTTATTTTGCATTTTCTCCCCTTTCTTGGAAAAGACTTTGACTAATGCAGATTTAATAAACCCTATTGTACGCAATCTCATTGCTGGTTTAATCACATTAGTCAAATGTTTTTCCTGCTTAACTTGGCCTGTTTTATCAATTTGAATGCTCATAAGTTGTTGGTTTATTAGTAATGAATTATAGTTTGTTCTCATTACTATAATGCTTTTGATTACACAATCAAATTCATGCTTAATGCATAATTAATGATTTAATGCTTTTCCCTTCTGAAACTTATCAACACTATAGGAACAAACATTTTTTATGACTGTTGAGTTTTGTTTTTTTCAGGAATGCTTGCTGATTAAGTAAATTGTGTTAATGACTTAAATGACAACCTCACTGAGTGTTAGTCTTAACCAACATTATTATTTTAATTTCATTAATAGTTAATTGGTGTTTGGCTTCCTGTTTTCATAACAATTATCGATTTATTTAATTATAGTGGCTCTTAATCAAGTTTATTGACAAAGTAAAATTTATGAATCACTTAATGTCATTTCTAATTAGAATTTTTTTTTTGTTAATTGTTTTGCAATCAAGTCTTTTTTTTATCCTTCAGGTATTCAATTACCTCAGAGGACAGTGCTCCCCCTGATGTTTGGTTGATGCAATGGGAAAATGTAGCCTGTGAGTGGCTGTAACTGAATTCAAGTCACCATTAAACCTAGCATACCAGAGCAGTAGCCTTTGATTAGCCAAAGCCCTTTGATATATTGATTCAACAGTGCCACGACTTCGTCAATCTTGTAATTTGAAAACTTGGTCCACTTTCTATTCATTCTCTTAACTGTCTTCTTCTCAGTTGACTACTGCTGCCATTTTGGGATTGTACCTGTGTGAATCATGAAAGCAGAGAACATTAGCAACATTTAACAAATGTTTGTGAAACTTAAACATTTAAAGACCTAGCCAAGATTACAGGTACTTTGAGTCACATTCTCATCGCCACCCTCAAGCTGAGTGACATGCATTCTGCCCAGCTCCAGCACAAGCTGACGAGTGCAATCCCGCATGAACGAGCTAGAACTGGAGGCTCAGGAACGACCAGAACAGCCATATGAGACTGATCTGGCAGACTGAAACTGGCAAAGAGGAAATCTAAAAACTCAAGAGACTCTAGTTGCCACCACCCAAGAAATGGGACAAGCCAAAGCTGACCATGCTGATGTCGTCAACAAGCTTGAGTATGCCGAACAGCTACTGGAAGAGGTAAATGCTGACTCTAAAAGACAAGAACAGCAGAAACAATGCCCTTGAAACTCACCTGAGTGAAGCAAGAAATGAGATCCGACAACTAACGCAGCAGCTGGACTAGATCAAAGAAGAGTCCAACAGCATTAAAGATGAACTCAAGCGTGCAGATGAACTGACACAAAATGAAAAAGCTGAGGGGTCAATGCTAAATGTATCACCATGTGGCCTGGACCTCAGAGACCTTGACAAGCTAGTAAAGAAACTGGGCAAGTTCTTGCTGAATTTGTCAGACAGCCAAGAGGTTCACGCCTATCTGCAAGACATTGATTTTCACCTGGAAATGAGACCCAATGTCACAGACAAAAATAGAATGTATTTGCTCCGAGCAACCACCAGCCCTGAAGTGTGCAACTTCCTGGACTGTCAGCCTGCTCACACAAAGACTGACTATTTCCTGCTCCGAGAAGCCCTCATGTAGCTGCCCTGGAGACAAAACAAGGTCGCCATGAGTTTTCTCAAGCCTACTACAGCAGACTCAGACGAGCCTATCTCGGCACTCACAATGAACCTGAGATGGAAGAGGACCTGAACTTCAAAATTCTCTTCCTGAGAAACCTCCATCCTGGGGTAAGCCACCATCTTGGGGTTCTTGCATGCCCCCTCACGATGAACACTCCGCAATTACGAGATTTGGCACATAAAGCCTATGTCAAACAAAAGACGACTTCAGAAAAGAATGCTAAAATCCCTGCTGTTTATGACTTTAACACTCAAAGTCAAGATCTGGCCCTTGAGGGTGCCCAATGCCCAGACATTGTTAAACTATCTTCCAGTGAGTGGAATGCGTCATCTTACAACAGACATGCTGATACCAGACCTAAACAGTGGAACAGCCATTGGGATGGACTGCCTGGACGACAACACTCACCTGAACATCACAGAGAGAGAACATGGAACCAGTCCACCTCATTTGCAAAGGGGAACAAGCTTGTGGGAATCCAGTGGTACCTCCAAGGTAAAACACCACCACCTTAATGCAACCAGCTCAAGAGGTCAACAAAAGAACCCATAAAGATTCCACGCTGATCAAGCTCCAACTGAATCCCCAGAAAGGAAAACATCACCATGCATTGACCCTCAGGAACTGTTGAAGATGATCCTGAAAGAGTTCTTCCAACGAAGGGAAGAGGACCGGAAGTGGGAAAGGAAAGAAAAATCTGATTCTGCCTGACAAGCAACCACCTCACGAAACCGCAATTCCTCATCTCACTTACAGAGAACTGTAAGCCCCATAACTTCAAAGACACAACAGACTGTACCTGAACACCAGAGTTAGACGCCAACTCAACACCTGATGCCTCAGGTCACCACTGCAGCACACAAACACTTGTAGATGAAACCCTTCAAATTTCTAAGAGTGCTGTCTTGGTCGTTTTCCACTGCTCTGAACTCAGAATCAATCCAAATCCAACCTGTGCCATGCCAACTCCAGTCCCTTAACTCCAAGTGACCAGAGAGGGGGAAGAACCAACCTGCTGACACAGACCCACTATCCTACACTCTAATATAACACTAACATGTTCTTGCCATTTGAGACATTTTAAGAAGACACCTAGCCCTAAACCCAATATATACACTCTCTCCTCCCCTGAACAGCTAGGACCAACCTCTAGTTTAGGTGCTCTAGAGAAGCTATTACACATGTGACACTTGTTTGTTGTCCCCATCTCGCGCATGCATAGACGCGATAACGCTGACCAAAATTTAAATTCATTACTGATTAGGAATGCCTATACAACTTAAATGAACCTTCAATACCGTGAATAGTCTTAAAAGCCTAAATTCTGATAAAACTAAACTACGCTATTCTACACCTTGAGTGTTGCTAACCCGAGCATTCCAAATTGCCTAAACACTGCACCAAGATTCAGTTAGTGATGATGTTGTTTGTGTCTTATGTTTGCCTGTTCTCTCTCCTTCTGCCTGTTTGTTCCAGTGCCTGCCGATGTTCACAACGGGAACATCACCAGGCAAAGGGTAGCTGTAAAAACTCACTGGCATGTTGCAGAACTCAAAACCAGTCAGAATCTAAAACCTTGGTAATCAGGCACCACATTGTCTCAGTCATTTAGAACTGGCCCGAGGGCTTATACCATCACGATTACAGACAGCCAATTGATTTGACTATTTTGACCGCAGATGTTCTGGGGACCCAGTGAAAAATTTTGTTAAATTATTTAATTACCTAACAATGGTGCTTCACAAGCCTATCAACAGGACACCTAACTGCTTCATGAGACTCTTTTTCATGACTCCGGGGTCATGTGCTCTTCATGTGGGACATCCTGTTAGATGCAGACTTTTTAGAGACAAAGGATATCTGGAATTAATGCTTATGAATGAAATACAATCACTTGAAGTGTTACAATTAAGGCAGATGTATCTTTGAATAATATGCCATAGTTTTCCTCATATACTATTGCAACCATTGTAACCAACCAAGTTAATCAATGTGTTTATTTTAGCCCTCATAGCAGATGAAACCCTCTGTATGTGTCTGAAATGTATGACATCTGGTACTAAACAAAATCTAGTGACATTTGCAATACATTGGTGTAAAGAAAAAACTAATAGTACAAACAGCATTCATCTCGTAACCTTTGATGTAAGATAGTTACGAACTTACAAGAGATTTCACCACTGAAATGAACAAGCAGTCTGTTAATGATTGATCCTGAGTACGAAGCCAAATCACCAACCAATCAGTAGCGCCGTGTTTCGCTGAGGCCAGCCCAAAACTGCACAGCAAGGAAACTCAAGACTTCCATCAAATGCTCAAGTAACACAAACAAATGTTGTCTCTTGCTGATCTGGTGGAAATTGATCTTAAGCAGTTAAAGATAAACCAAATGTCTGCTTTTGTGGTTTTTCAGGTGTGATTTTAAGATCTAGCAATAAGTACTAGAATTAATTTGGGATGGTTGTCAACTCATTTTGGATCCTCTGAACTGCCTCTGTGTGTATGTGTGAATGTGTGTGCGTGTTTGTTGGTTTGTTGTATCTTACGTAGTTAGTTTTATGTATTGTAGTGTAGCTCAATAAATCTTTGTTTCATATTGTGTAAGAACTGTGTTCTTGTTTGTGTTTCTAAGTCATTGCCTCGAGCTATAGATTTTGTTACCTTGCTAAAATTTAACCCAATACTGCGTTATGTTTTTATCATTGGCCACGGAAATAATATAAACAAGATTGGTAAAATACAATGTCTTCTATTTGCTGGACGAATGGTAGATAAAGTGTGAAGCTTTTAATCTGATTCAGTCTGACTCAATTGAGTCGAATCAAGTGATTTGAATCTACCAGATCCGATTCCTTAAAATGAGCTGATAAATCCCTGATCGATTTTTTTTATGTAGGTTGATCCCCTACAACATCAATCTGCCTCCTACAGCATCGTCCCAATTAGAGCAATGTAGATCTTTAATGGGTAAACTTAGATTTTTTTCAGCAGTAGGTGAGAAAGAACTATTTAAACTGATAAATTCCTCCAAATCAACAACGTCAACATCTAAATTATTAATACATTTGTTTTCAGAAGTTTCTGAACATGTTCTTATTGTTTTGAATTCATCCCTACTTTTAGGATATGTGCCTAAAACTTTTAAACTAGCTGTCATAAAGCCTCTTATTAAAAAAATCCCAAAGAATTAGTAAATTATAGACCCATTTCAAATCTGCCTTTTCTATCAAAGATACTAGAAAAAGTCGTATCATTGATGCGCAGCTTATGTTTTTACTCCAATGGGTCTAAATTCATACCAATAACAGAAACAAGTGAACTTTTTTTTGGGACAGACCAAGCTTAAAGTTAAATTAGTCTCTTCAGCTCTCCATTCTCTTGAACCATGAGGTCATCCAATCTCAGCAGAGAGTTTTATAAAATAAATAATAATACACATTTCCTACTCCAGTGTGCCTCTACTCATTTCCAAAGCCTGCTGTGGACAGTCAAAGAAATGTCTCATTCCGTTATGATTTATCCATAATCGTGCAAAGAAAATTCAACACCCGCTCCTCTGAGCTGATCCTTGACTGAGTTTATAGCCACTCACCATTTCACTGCCTCAGCGCTGATATCGGGGTAAAAGTGAATACGCGTTCCTTTGTGCAACACATGTACCTAGCCAAACGGAGAATTAGTTCCCTCATTTGGTAGTGATGCATTCGCGCATTGAACGGCATGGGAGATTGATTAGGTTTCAGCAGAGGTGCTAGAGAACAATGGGCCCTATCCACCTCCGGTGTCCTGGTAAAGCTTTGCTCTTCAAAACCCTTGAGTAGTAATGTTTCAATAAATGCAGAAGGATGCAACGCCTCTGTGCCTTCGGGGATGCCAATCACATGAATGTTGTTCCTCCTGGATCTGTTCTCCAAGTCATCAAGATTGGCCCTCAATTTTTCATTATCTTTCACCAGTGCTGAGCACTGAATTCTACGACAGACTGAATTCTACTGGGCCACCTGGGGGATTTTAGTGGCCAATTTGGTGATCCCGCCCTCTTAATGGTGCTGAACCAATGAGGTGTGTCCTTGGAATGTGGGGGTGTGTGACTCTTCACATTATGACATTTATCGGTATAGTTTAGAGTATAATTTTATACTGTTAATACAATACATTGTATACGTTTCATTAAAATCATAGATAAGGAAATGAAAGGAAGAGAAAGGTTTTCCACATTCATTCATCCAACATATAAAAAAACAAGCCATAATTTTATGCTTATGCATGATTAATGCATTGTAAAACATATACAGTTTCAGGTGTCATACAGGAGTGGTGTGGTAAAATGAAAAGTCTGCTATTGTTGTTTTGACAATGATTTGTTGGTTATTAATATATGGGTTTCAGAAAGAATGTATTCCTGTCTGGAAGAAAAGTTTCAAAATTGTTAGAAAAACAATGGAAGAATGTAAAATATATATAATAATAAACATTATATTTATATGGGTGGCGCAGTGGGTAGCACTGTTGCCTCACAGCAAGAAGGTCGCTGGTTAGTTGCATTTCTGTGTGGAGTTTGCATGTTTTCCCTGTGTTCGCATGGGTTTCCTCCGGGTGCTCCGGTTTCCCCCACAAGTCCAAAGATATATATATATATAATTTCATGCACTATAGGTGAATTGGATAAGCTAAATTGTCTGTAGTGTATGTATGTGAATGAGAAGGGCATCCGCTGCGTAAAAAACATATGCTGGATAAGTTGGCGGTTCATTCCGCTGTGGATTAATAAAGGGTCTAAGCCAAGTGAAAATGAATAAATGAGTGAATGAACATTAAACATTAAAGACTAAACTATGCCATTAAGCACATTTTAAGAATTTGTTGTACTAAGCAGAACAGTAACGTTGGCTCAGAGAGAAATGGGACAGATCATTATAGCTTCTTTCAAACACATTTGAATCCAGAAAATAAAGTAACAATCTATCATATTTACCTAATCATGAAAGAATACAGGGGCATCACGGTGGCGCAGTGGGTAGCACAATCGCCTCACAGCAAGAAGGTCGCTGGTTTTAGCCTCAGCTGGGTCAGTTGGCATTTCTGTGTGGAGTTTGCATGTTCTCCTCGTGATCGCGTGGGTTTCCTCCAGGTGCTCCCGTTTCCCCCACAATCCAAAGACATGCGGTATAGGTGAATTGGGTAAGCTAAATTGGCGGTAGTGTATGTCTGTGAATGAGTGTGTATGGATGTTTCCCAGTGATGGGTTGCGGCTGGAAGGGCATCCGCTGCGTAAAACATATGCTGAATAAGTTGGTGGTTCATTCCGCTGTGGCGACCCCAGATTAATAAAGGGACTAAGCCGAAAAGAAAATGAATGAATGAATGAATGAAGGAATACATTTTACCACCATTCTTTAGTAAAAGCATGGATGAGACAAATTTACTAAACACAACCTCCAGTCTCATAATTACATGTAATTTTACCAGCATAATTAACTAATTTAATTAGTGCTCCTCAGGAGCATCAATTATTGATATTACGAACTGTTCAGACACGCTGTGGTGACACTAGGTGCATCAGAGGACGTGAAACACATGCTGGCAATTAGAGAGCTTTGGCACAGGTACAGCAATATACAGTGTGTGTTTGAGAGAGAGAGAGAGAGAAAGTATGAAAGCAATATCATAATGGCATAAAGCTGGACACAAGCCCAGACAGAGAAGCTGCTGCAGAAATGTAGGAGAGAAAGACAGACATAGGCATGCATCAGCTTTGGTATCAAAACGGCAAACCTTATT
>CAIGQW010055764.1:5910707-5935118 GCA_903798125.1 Danio choprae | reverse complement strand
ATATATATATATATATATATTAGACCACTGGACTGTCATAACTGCCTTATTTAATCTGTTATTTGCTAAATGCATGGAATATTTCTTAATCAATTTTATAAATGATTTCAGAAAAATAAATGAGAAAATAATTTGCCGAACAATCCCTCAAAATATTTTAAACAAATAGCACTGATTGAATACGTTTCACAGTTTTAGCAGTATCTTTAAGTAACGGAGATTGAAGATAATTCCATAGCATGCTTACGTGATACAATACAAGCAATCCAGACCATAATGTGTGCACAATAATGTTCTATTGCGCTATTATTCAGTTAGGAGTTGAACATTTTAAATCGCTGCACTGCGTTCCCTTTCCTTTCTTTTTAAAAAATTTCTACCTCGGATGTACTAATTTGTTTGTCTATTCTAATACAGAAGCACAGCCATGAAGTTTTCATTAATTAATTAATTAATTCATTCATTCATTCATTTTCCTTTGGCTTAGTCTATTATATGAAGTTTTCAATGGAACATTATTACTTTCATAATATTACTTTATTAATGTCTTAACTGTTAACACTATTCAGGACCACTTAACATATCACTGTGTTTAACACGTATGCACATTGGATAAGATTTCTAAAAGGAAATAAAAAATGTTTTTTTCTACATCTAACATTTTTTTTTGTTTTCTGTTTTATACTGTGAATTAAAGTTGTTTAACAGGTATCTCAAAAACATGGTGATAAAATGATCAAATATTGTATGACAGTTTCTGATTTCCTGATTTACAACACAGCTCATTTAAACCTAAAGTAATAAAAATGTACCCAAAAGAATTTCCCTGATTGTGCTCCCTATAGACTGATTTATTAAAACAATCTGATCTAATATTAAAAGATGAAATAAAGTTGAAGTAAATTGAATTACAACAACAAAAACATGCCAGGGGTGGTGTGGTGGCACAGTGAGTAGAGATGTCGCCACACAGCAAAAAGGTCTCTGGTTTGAGCCTCGGCTGGGTCAGTTGGAATTTCTGTGTTGAGTTTGCATGTTCTTGCGCTATAGGTGAATTGGGTAAGCTAAATTGTCTAGTGGGTGTGTGAATGAGTGTGTATGTGTGTTTCCCAGTGATGGGTTGCAGCTAGAAGGGCATCCGCTGCGTAAAACATATGCTGGATAAGTTGGCGGTTCATTCTGCTGTGGTGACCCCTGATTAATAAAGGGACTAAGCCGAAAATAAAATAAAAGAATGAACGAAAATATGTCAGAGTTGATATGCAGATTATGTTGGTTCTACGTTTTATATATGCTAATGTTGTTTGCAAAGTAAAATTGATTCCTTCAAAGGAAAACCCTAAGCATTTTTGCACAGTTGGCAACTCCCCCACTCTCCTTCTATCCTTGTCAAGGTTAAAAATAATAGAGCTTGTTGATGTCCATGGGATATTGTAGATATCATCTGCAGATCTCCTAGCATGCTCTGAAGTCAAAGCATTGCATGTTCTCAGATTCTCAGATTTTGTAATTCTCAGCTGTTTTCAGAAAAGGCCAGGGGAATTTTGAGGAAAAAAGACATAAAGACCCGCTGTCACCGTACACACTAATGGAGCCTCCTAAGGGCCCTCATTCCCAGCAGGTACAAAAAATTGCAGAATTGTGTGTTGCTACTGCATACAAAACCAACATACTGCTTACATCATTCAGGTGTAATGCAAACAATGGAAATAGCCACACCTCCACAAGCATACTTTTATTTCAAGCTATTTTCAATTAAATAGAATACTTGAATGATATGGTAACACTTCAAAGTCTCATTTGTAAATCTTAGTTATTCAATAAGTAAAATGAACTACAACTGAACAGTATATTTGTTTGTGCATATTTATTAACCTTTATGGTTAGTTAAATAAATAATGATTGATTGAGGTCAGCACGGTAGCTCAATAGTTAGCACTGTTACCTCACATCAAGAAGGTTGATGGCGTGAAAAGAGGCATTTCTGTGTGGAGTTTGCTTGTTCTCCTAGTGTCCGCGTGGGTTCCCTCAAGGTGCTTGGTACCGTAGTGTGTGTGTGTGTGTGTGTGTGTGTGTGTGTGTGTGTGTGTGTGTGTAAATGAGAGAATGTATAGCTGTTTCCCGGGGCTGGGTTGTGGCTGGAAGGACATTCGCCGCATAAAACATATGCCAGACTAATCTGAAGGATAGTGAGCAAGCAAATGATTGATTGATTACATCCTAACTCGAATGAACTCTGCATTAATAAGGAGTTAAAAGTATAATAATCACACGGTAGCAAGGACATTGATAAACAAAGTGTAAACTTGATCAATTTGATCATCATATTACTTCCCACAATCATTTTCCATAAGAAAGCCAGAAAGCATTTAAGTGTGTTAGCCTGCATACTCTTTGTTTGATTGTACATGTTGGTGGTGTTCTCAGGTGGGCCTTGCCTGCCTCTAAGCATAAAAGAGGGTGACTGTCGGAAATTATCCCATCTTGTTTAATAAGAATAAGCCTCCGTGTTGAGTTGGTCAAACTCAACAGTGAAGCAGACAAACAAGGATCAGTGGTCTGGAAATGTTTTTGGCCAACAGCGGTGTTATCAAAACAAGCAGCTTGTGCAGGTGTTGTAAAATTGCGATTGTTTGAACAGGTGCAAAATAGAATGACACTGTATGTATGCATGTGGGTAAATGTGTGTGTGTGTGCACATCTGTGATTTAAACTGTATTCAATCATAAAATCATTTAGAAAAACAGCAGGCCAACCTCAAATCAGAAAAAGTTGGGACAGTATGGAAAATGCAAATATAAAAGAAAGAAGTGACTTCTAAATTTACTTTGACTTGAATGTCATTGCAGAGTCTTTCAATACAACAACCATTATTTAATGTGTTCCTTGTGATTTTCATTTAATATTTTTTGTTTCAAAGTAAACACGTATTCCAATTTTGCACTTCAAAATGTGCCACACATTCTCTATTGGAGACAGGTCGGGACTGCAGCCAGGTCAGCCAAGTACCTTGTCCTCTTCCTCTGCCAGGACTCTGTAATGTGTGCAGAATGTGGTTTTGCATTGTCTTGTTGAAACATGCATGGGCGTCCCTGGAAAAATGTCTTCTTAATGATAGCATATTGTGCTCCAAAATCTCTATGTACTTTTCCTACTAATGGTGCCATCACAGAGGTGCAAGTTACCACTGACACAATCCCATACCATGACAGGCCCTGGCATTTGGACTTGTTGCTGGTAACAGTCTGGATGATCTTATTCTTCTTTTGTCCAGAGCACACGGCATCCAAACAAAAACTCTGAAATACTGATTCATCTGACCACAATCCACGTGTCCACTGTGTGATGTTCCATCCCAGATGCCTCTGAGCCTGTTAACATAGGGCTTCCTTTTGGCACAGTACAGTTTTAACTGACATATGGGGATGTAACTATGCATTGTAGTACTTGACAAAGGTTTGCCAAAGTAGTCCTGAGCCTATGTGGTGATATCTCTTATAGATGAATGATGATTCTTGATTCAGTGTCGCCCGAGGGATCGGAGATCATGGATGTTCAGCTTAGGCCCTTGCTCCCTTTTCCTTTACACACTTAAATTTCTCCAGATACCTTGAATCTTTTAACTATGTTATGCACTGTTAAAGGTGAAATATCCAAATGTCTTTCTATCTTTCTTTTGTTTTTTAACAATAATTATTTCACATATATTAACTGTACGTGCTATTATGCTATTTGGATAAATCAGGCCGAAAGGAGAACCTAGTGCCTCAGAGAGTCAAGTGAGGTAAATGGTGGTGCATAACAATCAGTATATCTGCCATGGATTTCAGTCATTCGTAGTGTTTTAAGTCTAAATGTTTGATATAGATTTTAGCCTGATATAGATTTAAATAGATCATGAAAATAAATGTTACCTGTTTCAATAATTACATTGAAATTTTTTTTCCCAATATCTTATATATTCAATATCTACATAAACAAGACTATAGTCAAGCATGAAGGGTTTTAATTAAAATAAATGTTTCTCAATGTAGTTAATAATGGTACAACTTTTATGTTACTTCATATAACTATTATAACTATTATCTTATAATAATAGACAATAAATTACAGTGGGTAAATACAAAAGACAAATGCATTTACATAAGCTAAAGTTCTGTGAAATGGAAAAATCTAAACTAATTATGCTTTGCAAAACTATTAATTTATCAAACTTTTTTTTGACATTCACTATAAAGGGGTTGTACAATGAAACTGAAACACTGGCCAATTTAGTGTTGAAAGTTTTATGGCTAAATTTGACCAGACTGGTGGCCAATCTGCAGTGGCGCAGTGGGTAGCACTGTCGCCTCACAGCAAGAAAGTCACTGGATCAAGCCTCGGCTGGGTCAGTTGGCATTTCCATTTGGAGTTTGCATGTTCTTCACGTGTTCGCGTGGGTTTCCTCCATGTGCTCTAGTTTCCCCCACAGTCCAAAGATATGCTCTGTAGGCGAATTGGGTAAGCTAAGTTGTCCGTAGTGTATGTGTGTGAATGAGAATGTATGGGTGTCTCCCAGTAATGGGTTGCAGCTGGAAGGGCATCCGCTGCATAAAACATATGCTGTATAAGCAGGCGGACCTCTGATTATTAAAGGGACTAAGCTGAAAAGAAAAGAAAAGAGAAAGAATGGTGGCCAATCTTCATTGATTGCACATTCCACCAGTAAAAGCACAGTGTGACGGTTTATTAGCAAAGTAATAACACACAACATTATGGGTGACATGTCAGAGTTCAAAAGATAAAAAATTGTTGGTGCGGGTCTCTCTGGCGCATCTGTGACCAAGACAGTCTTTCTGACTGTTACGGTATCTAGGATAATGTCAGCATATCACCAAGAAGAATAAACCACATACAACAGACGCAAGAGGAAGCTGTCTGAAAGGCATGTCCAGGTGCTAACCTGGATTGTATCCAAAAAACATAAATCCACAGCTGCACAACTCACTGCTCACTGCATTAAATGTGCACCTAAACTCTCCTGTTCATTCATTAATTTTCTTTTCGCCTTAGTCCCTTTATTAATCAGGGGTCGCCACAGTGGAATGAACCGCCAACTTATCCAGCATATGTTTTGCACAGCAGATGCCCTTCAAGCTGCAACCCATCACTGGGAAACACCCATATTCTCATACATACACTGCGGACAATTTAGCTTACCCAATTCATCTATAGCGCATGTCTTTGGACTTGGAGGGGAAATCAGAGCACCCGGAGGAAACCCACACGAACACAGGGAGAACATGCAAACTTTACACAAAAATTCCAACTGACCAAGCCGAGGCTTGAACCAGTGACCTTCTTGCTGTGAGGCGACATCGCTACTCACCACACAAGCCCTAACTCTCCTGTTTCCACCAAAAATGTTTCTTCAAAAGCTTAACCTTTGAATACTCGTGCAAATGCCAAACATTGGTTTCAATGGTGCCGGGCCTGTGGACAATGTGAAACATGTAGAGTCCACCTTCACTGTCTTTTCCACATTTTGGAACATTATGGTGTGGAGTAGCCCCATAAAGGTATACCACCCTGACTATTGCATGCCCAGAGAGTGAAACATGGGGGTGGATCAGTGATGGTTTGGGCTGCCATATCATGACATTCCCTAGGCCTAATACTTGTGGAGAATGCCTGCTAGCATTTTGCCTAGATGGGTTTTTCTTTGAAAAAAACGCTTAATGCTTCATTACCTGCTATTCAGTTGTGTTCTGACCAAATGTGCTTGGTTGTATACTATATCAATAAAGTGTTTATTGTGTTTGTTCTTTAAAAAAGCACTGTTGTAATACATTGAGCTACTAAGCATTGTTCTTATGACGTTTTTCTACAGGAGGAAAATGCTAATTACTTACAAATACTTCAAATTTAGTTAGTGTTAGTAAATGCAGAGTTTAGTGGCTAATCAGCTGAGGTGACGTTTGACGTGAACATGGGGAGAACATGCAAATTCCACACTGCCAAAAGCCAACTGGCCCAGCCAGGACTCAAACCATTGACCTTTTTGCTGTGAGGCGACAGTGCTCACGACTAAGCCATCGGACCTGCACAGTCACCAGATCTAAATATTATTGAGTCACTTTAGGGTGCTCTGGAGAAGTGAGTCAGGAAATGTTTTACTCCAGTGACCTGGCCACTATTCTGCAAGAAGAATGGCTCAAAATCTCTCTGGCCACTGTGCAGGACTTGAATTTGTCATTCTTGAGACAAACTGATGCTGTGTTGGTTACGAAAAGAGGCCCTACACCAAACTAATACTGTGGTCTAAAACCAGGTGTTTCAGTTTCATTGTCCAATCCCTGTAGAGTGTTGATTTTATGGACTAAATGTTATTCTCACAGGTAACAGTTACTTAACTTTTATTCTTATTTATAAATTATTATTATTAACATGTTACTATTAGTATTATAAGATGTTGTAATAATGTTTATTTTATTTTTTTAATATATGTTTATAAAGATAAAGTGCAACAAGTGGCTACAAACATGGAAACTGTTTAAATAAAGTAGTCTTTTATGGACCTAATTTACCAAAAAATGTATAGTTCCACAAAATGTGAAGCAGCCATTTAAACTGTTAGCTCCTCTTTTGCATTAAAACCTTCTCACAAGACTAAAAACACTTGAATATTTTGTCTTCATTTTATAGTCATCAAAAGGCTTCTTTCCCTTTCCTCCTGCTCTCTTGACCCCCACAGAGAGAAATGGACAGGGAGAGATGAAGCGAGCAAGCAGAACACGTCTGGTCCTGAACAGCACCTGATTACAGGCTAATAGCCTCAGAGTGATTGAACATCTTGAGCTTCTGGCTAATTGGTGCTATTTAAAGTAGCTATTAGCACACAATGGCAGTCACTTGCTCATAAACAAAGACAAGATTTGATGTCAGAAACTATAGAAAAATAGAACATTATTTAAATTTGAAAAGATTAGCAGTGCTAATCTATCCTTATTGGTTTTGCTTGGAATATATGAAACAAAATCATAAATATTACCCTAGAAATAGACTGATGTATTTTTGTGTTGGTTTCTAGATGTTTTTGGACTAGTATTCTGGAATGAGTAAGTGTATTTTCAGTCTCCGAGGTTGATATATGTTTGGTAACACGTGGTGCAACTCAAAAACTATTGATTTTTTTTTTTGCTAAATAAAGTTTTTTTTAAATAAAGCATATAGATGTTGAATCTGTCATTATGCAGAAGCATGTGGAAGTACTTTGAGGGCTTGCTAGTCTAATTGTTAGTAAAATAAGTCTATTCGGCAAGCATGTCTAAAACACCTCATTCATTAAAAAATCAGTGTTCCTTATTGTTCCAGGCAGCAGAATAATCATACCGCAGAGAAGAAAGAAAATGAAGAGAGAAAAATGGGAGGGCAAATGATTAGAAGAAAGAAGAGAAAATGAAAAAAGAGTGAAGAACATACAACATAATGAATGAGAAAAGGCTTGGGTAAATTCATTGCCAACATTGAGGTCCTGAGAGACAGAGAATGAATGACAGAAATGAGTCCTGTAAACCATGCCAGGTCTTTGCCTCTTATTCAAATGGCTCCTCCCCCATTCACCCTTCTATCCCTAGAGAATGAGTGATTAGAGAAGAGGCTGAGGGATCTGGATCACTGCTGTCAGGAAAGGACACCAGCCGTGCTAGAGGAACACGACCCTGAGGTGGAATGATCACACAGGCAATATGTCACAGCAAATGCCGGTGCAGGGTGCCAGGGCCACATCCACTGGTTGCCTGGCACACAGACGCCTGGCACTAGACTCATATGCTGGCTGATTACGCCTGACATGAAAGGGCTGAACCACATGTGATGGTGTGTATGTATATGTATATAATGCCCAGCATAAATGACTACACACATAGCTTTCTTAGAAAAATTGGTTCTTAATTCTGGTCCTCTGGTCCCCCCGCCCTGCACATTCTTTCCCCACATGTCTTTCTTACTTAACACACCTGATTCAGATCATCAACCCATTAACAGAGAGATCCATGAACTGATCCTTGTGTGTCATAAGAGAGACAGGGGAGTTGGGGTGGTCCCCGAGGACCAGAATGAACCCTTTTCACAAGCCTTTTACAACGCATTTA
The DNA here is from genome assembly GCA_903798125.1 of Danio choprae. Lineage (NCBI taxonomy): Eukaryota > Metazoa > Chordata > Actinopteri > Cypriniformes > Danionidae > Danio > Danio choprae. The sequence continues at coordinate 5,926,986 of CAIGQW010055764.1, read as the reverse complement.
GCGGTCATCAAAATCTTTAATCCTTGAAAGATTTTTTATATTTTCATTTTTAAAAAAACGTATGAACATTTATATGCATTGATGTATGTATTTTATCATTTTTGCGTCAATTTACAAAAATGTAATTACCGCTTATGCGAGGGGTTTGTAATACAGCGTCTATGGGGCTGAGAGTAATTTTGACGTTATTCTCTCCTCTGGCTGCCGTCATCAGTCTGACACTATTTTTCCTCTTTTTCTGAAAGTCTTAAATATACCATTGTGGCTTTTTTCTTCTATTATTTCAGCAAACAGGATTGTAAAAAAATTATTTGTTGTACTCACCCATTCACTGCACTCTAAGTTTACCCAACTATGATGACTTTTCCTGCTGAGAAACCCTGAAATGTGAAAAGGGTCTATTGAGAACCACTGTATTAGTGTAATGACTAAAGGGGTTCGGACATTTGGTATATACCGCTTTTAAATCCAACAAACAAAGGATGTCAAAGATATCTCATAGCAATTTGTAACTTTTTGATTTAGTGGCAATATTCATATTAATTTGTACAACCTCATTTGTACATTTTAGTATGATTTGCTCATTCCCCAATGTGAGCTAATGTTAGTGCTGAGGTTTGGAGGCATGCCTCCTTTAAAACCGCAAATTTTTACACAAAGGAAGTCATAATTTCATACGAATCAAGGGCATGGATTTGCTTTTGATTTCCTAATTTCACCCTTCTTTCAAGTTAAAGAAATGTCTAAAAACATCTAACTAACAAAGAGGCAGTTTGAGAAAGACTTACATTTACTGAGGTTTTATGTGCATAATCACATAGCTCCGCCTGTGAACACATTTTTGCAAGTATATATCCATATGTACATGCACCTTAAGCTAAAAGATGACATAACATCTCTATGTTTTTAAAAACATGAATAAATAAATCAAATACAATTAACAATAAAAATAACATTAAATCAAGCATGTCATCATTAGCATGATTTTACTTTGCAGAGGAATGAATGCAGACTTCTGAAAAGGCATATGATGGAATAACCATTTTATCTTGATTGTTGTTTTTTCATAACCACTGTGGAGGCCAAAATCAAAACAAAATTTTGATTAATTGCACAGCCATGGTTACTACCATGACTTACACTTTTTCTTTGAAAAGTAGCTCATGTCCAGGTCTCACCTGAATCTTGCACAGTCAGCCGGAAAATTTCCTTTCAGTTTTGGTGCTACAAACATCCAAACATATTGTAGCAGCCTTCACTTGACAGCAGCGAAAGGCACAGCCAATCGTATGTCCATATGTGTTTGGGGGAGGTAGGGCTCAGATAGAGAATGTGATTTAACCCTTTCTGTATATCTACATTAATGAGAGCTGACAGAGCATTATTTTCATTTGGAAGCAATTAAATTATTGGTAGGAATATTTCAGTAATTGGTGGATACTGGTGGGGATACTCCACCTTTGTCAATGCTAATTCTGCACGAATTCTTGATACGAATTAGAAACTTTTCTGGCAATACGTAAAATATTTATATATCCTCGTGAGATCAGCCTCGTTATGCTGACATCCGACACCCCCACATCAAGGTAGACCCTAGGCCATGGTTACCATGGTAAAATTAAGATTAGAGAGATTTATAGCCTAAAAGGAATGTGCACATTCACTTTGGAACAACACTTTCTGCACCCTGCATTGTAGTGCTGTTTGTTCAGTGTGAAATGGAGCTGTGTTTGCTTGTTGCTGCTGGATGTTGGCAACAGACAGCCAATCAGAAATTGAGCCATGAGGCCCATGTCCTGTAAGCAATGGGAAGCGATCCATGTAAACAGCAGTCAGTCAGAGAAAGGTAAGAAATATTAAAAGATTGAAAGTGTGCAAGCTAGATTGATCAGGATGAAATACTTTGATGCTTGTTGTCATTCATCTACCATTTTTATTATTATTATTTTATTTTTTTTTGCCTTTGTGCATCTCGGAGACTTAGCTAAAGGTCTATGCGGGGTTATTTTATATGAGAATGCATTTACACAAATTTTTTTCAATTCCAATCCGCTTTTTCATTGTTTTTTAATGTAAACACGCTTGACGGAAGTTCATAACCATTACACTCACATCTTGCTTCTTTTGAAGAGCTACGTACTAGTGATGGGAAGTAAATACTACACATGAACTCTCTTCTCTGCACCACCAGAGAGACCCGTCACCGGAATTCTGATAGTCTATACGAACTCCATTTCTCATCCTGCCTCACTCCTAGGACTGATTAAACTCAGCTGATCATAATTTGGACTGTATTTAACTGTGTTCATTCATCCGCTCAGTGCGAAGTTTTGATTAGTCACTGCTGTTTTTTCTGAGTGGTTTGCCGATTTTCTGTTGCCTTATTGTGTGTTGATCTTGGACTGTTTTTCTCATTTGTAAAGTTTATCTGCCTGCCCTGACATGCTTGTTATATCTCTCTCAACTGCTCGCTGCCTGCCCCGACTGCTGCCTGTTTTACTCCTCGGATTGTTTGCTGCCAGCCACGACTTTCTCCTGTCCACCACTCTGCTCTCAGGAACGCCCCTTTGATTATTCTGCGGTTCAGTGGCTGTGGCCACTGAACTCCAGTAAGTAAGGTATTTTATTTACTTTAAATAAAGTGATTCTCTTTAATGTAGTTGATGCAGACTCGTTCATAAATTAGTTGTGGCAAAAAGGCTGATTACTGATGTAATTTTCCATGAATCTACTATATTAGCAATTAAAATATTCTTTATCTAGTTAACATTAGCTTGTTGCATAGTCCACTGCAACTAACACACCAAAGCCGTTTTCCAGTCATTGTTTTATTTGTCACTATGTAAGATTCTATTCTATCAGCCCAACAACAGAATCCGATGAATGGTCGAAGGTTAAATCCATGTAAGCATTTTTAGCGCTTCTAAAAAAGAATTGTGTTATTTATTAGAATTTATTTATACTGATTTTCAACTCCAAATTCAATTTGACTCCAATTTTAAGTGACCATCAAATTTAGACTGTTTTTCTAATTAGGAATGGGTCACATTTGTCATTCATGAATCAAGTTAAAGTTTTGATTTATAGCTGATCCCATACTCTTGGGTTATACGTTCATTAGGGACCCAATGCCGCACAGAGTTTTCACGCCCCGGGGTTTACATGTTTCTCATGGACAGGATCTGAACATTCTGAATTTAGTCAGTGGATGCAGGATTAACTAATACCTTTTCACTTATTTACTCATCTGTTGGGATTTAATCCAAATTTATCAAAGATAAATTTTAAAGTTTAAGATGAACAAAACCTCATTACCAGTCACACCTGAGTATTTATCAATACCAGAAGGGAAGGAAAGTTCAGAAAAGAGGGCAAAAATGTGTCAAAGTCTATCCTGGGCCTTTTTCTTCAGGTTCCAGAGTTTTTGCTGTTTTATTACAGCGCACATTTAGGTCTGAGTAAAATCCATCCCTACAACGACTTGGCATAATGACTTGACTTGGCATAAATGATCACTGTACTACGTCCGAACTGACCCCACTGTATTTTTTTTTTGTATAAACAATTTCTATTTTGTTCTTAAGTGTCTTAATTAACGTGAACACTTATGGACATATTTAAGTACATTTATACACGAGTACACCCATTTTGAAATTGAAATTTTGAATATTTTTATCCATTTCTCAGTGAATATGGGTAATATATATTGGTGCATTTGAACAAAACAGATTTATTAAACCGATATATTTATTAAAATAATATTTTAGTCACAGAACATCTTTAGAAATGGAAAGATAATACATTAAAACTCATGCAAAATATTGAAAAAATTCATTTACAAACTACAACATTTCAACAAAATTTTATATATTTTTTGTTTGTCTTGATTTTTTTTTTTTTTTTTTTTTTTTTTATATTTTCCCTAACATATAAATTTGGGCTACTAATCTTTGAACCAATATTGTAAGTTATTTTGTTAGATTAGCTTCAGTACTGACTAAACTAATGTATATGCACAAATATAATATTGTAAAGCATCCTATAGGAAATATTAATTTAAATGAGAGGGGGGTGTACTCATATATGCTGAGCACTGTATGTACAATTTGACTGTATTATTTGTGTCCCCTTCAAAAACATTGCTCATGAGAAAATTTTATATTTATTGTCTCTCCTTTCTCCTTACTGTTAAATGAAATTTACAACCATGGTTCTAATGAATCATTACAGCACATATGAGATAAATGACGTCAGTATGTAATAACTGGTTAGGATCTATTACTGAACTGATACCGAATTGTCCGCATCTGCATCGCGGTCGTTCAAAGAAACAATTCATTTTGTCACCCCAGTGGTTGTCATTTTGATTAGCAAGTGTACAGTAAGTAACAACAACTTCATAAATAACAACATTAATCTTCAAATTTTTCCATTTATGTAAAATCAGGAATTTCAGTCAGTGCATTCACTCAGTGCTTGTAATTGAAATAATTAGACATAAAGTTTATATGTAGTCAGATAGTCTATGATTTTTACAATATTGTTGGACAAGAATTTGGTTATTTTGGACAAGAACAAGCTATACAAAAACACTTATTTTATGCATCTCTGAGTAATATAATGTATGACTGGATATGTAATGTACTGACTGTATGTAAGGCAAATGAACGCTGCTTTGGGTGAAAGCTAAAATTGTTTTATCTTCACACAGCTTCTAAAAACGCAATGCTGAAATAAACCCAAGTGTGTAACGGTCAGGCACGTTTGTCAAACAATGAAAATATATGACATTGTCTTATCTTGTGAGCTCATAAGTCAGTCTGTGAGTATGTGAGTGACTTCTCTACACACACACACACATAATAGTTGTTGTCCGCTGCACCTGCTGTTATGGATGGCTGCATTTTCATTAAAATAAACTTCATTTTTGAAGCCTACTGAGTCTTAAATTTTATATTGCTTTAATATCATTTTCTATTTCAGGGTTTCCAAATGTTATTGGGTGGATTAATGACAATAAAAAAGACTATGCTAATAGAAAATCTGTCCATGGTATAAATTTATAGGTAACAACTTAATTTTCAACAAAATAAATTCTTTCTTTCTTTTATTCTTTGGCATTACAATTATTTAACTCCTTACTGCTTACTGACACGGTGGCTCAGAGGTTAGCACTGTTGCCTCACAGCAAGAAGGTCGCTGGTTCGAGTCCCGGCTGGGTCAGTTGGAAGTTCTGTGTGGAGTTTGCATGTTCTTCCCGTGTCCGTGTGAGTTTCTTGGTGCTCCTGTTTCCCCCACAGTCCAAAGACATGCGGTGAATTGAATCAACTAAATTGTCCATAGTGTATGTGTGTGAATGAGAGTGTATGGGTGTTTCCTAGTGATGGATTGCAGCTGGAAGGGCATCCGCTGTGTAAAACATATGCTGGATAAGTTGGCAGATCATTCTGCTGTGGTGACCCCTGATGAATAAAGGGACTAAGCCAAAGGAAAATGAATAAATGAATGAATAAAAGGGGGGAGAGTAGCATGTGTAATTTAATAAACTCACGCATTTACTCTCTTTTTTTTTTCTTTCTTATCTATATCTTATCTTATAATTCTGTCCTGATGCAGCTGTATTGCTTTTTTAAAAATTATAATCATTTTTAATAATTTTTGGGGCTTCTCCACACCACTCTTCCAGATGTGGGAAAGACAGTGAAGGTGGACTCATCAGAGAACAATACATGTTTTACATTGTCCACAGCCCAAGGTTTTTTCCTGCTGACACCATTTAAACCGATGTTTGATACTGGAACTAGTGACCAAAGATTTGGCTTTATGCTTATATATATATATATAATAATTAGATTTTTTTTTATTTTATCCCAGGGTCCCCCTGTGCTACATTTTGCTACATTAAAATATAATTACAAGGCTAATGTAGCTTTTCAAACATGGTACAACAAAGGAAGCACAATGTACACAAAACAAATAATTAAATTTTTTTCAACATTGCATTCAGTAGTTTAGTACAAAACAAGAAAACTATAAGCACTGAAATTGAAACAGGTAACAAATAAATGTCACAGAAGGAAAAGTTATAACTACATGAATGTATAATCATTTCCCTTTGTTATTTTATGTATTTACTTTATAGATTACTCTTTAAACAAATAAACAGGAAATCTGAAACAAACAAGTCTGCAGCTTTTGTAAAAATCACATGCACATTTAAAAAACAAAATTACATAGAACATAAAAAGTGCTTGTGAGCATGTAAACGTACAATATAAGTGCTGCATTGTCAAAATTACTTCATAAAATTTGTCAAAATTTACTTCATAAAGATCACATTATAAATAAAACATTCCAGAATGAAAAAACGCCATAGCTAGACTCAGAGAACAAGACTATAGTCATTTTTAGAGAAGAGAATAAATCAAAAATTCCATCAGTCTTGGAGGAATGTGGTGATGTTGAGAAGAGCAAAATGCAGGGCTCCATATGTATGTTTATTACTTCTCTGTATGTGCCAATTTCAGCATTCAAATGTTCAGTGTCTTCAGAAAAAGCTCACATTTTCCATGGATTTAAGTCGTTTAGAACCTCAGCAGCCTTGGAGGACTCCCTTTCATCTTTGCCTATGACCATCATCCAGGATTTATTTTCAAGAAAACTCTGAAAGATGCACTGAACATAATTGACAAAGTATCACACCTTTACAGATATTTTTTTTTTGAAGGGAAAAGTATTTTTTTACTAGCCCAATTAGATAAAAGCATAAAAAAAAAATTTATATCACATTCCAAACAGTTAACAGTTCGTTTAGTTCTAATTTTGCAGTGTAAATAATTTCATTTGATTTGTAACAGTCCTACAGTACCTTAGTATAACTAAATGCAATAATCAAATGTAAGAAATTAGAAAATAATCCATTTAATTAAAAAAAAAAACTACAAGTAGATGCATGCTATCAAAGAGCACACGCTTTGAACAATGTAACATCTGAAAGGATGGTTCAGTTTGACCTGAGGTGAGAAACACTCTTCATTAGCGACAGAATAATGACACCAACATCTCATACTGAATTGACAGAATGTTTTACTCAGGCACTCTACACTAAAGCTGCATCTGTATCTATATAAACTTTGAAGTGTAAGAATTTTACTTAACCCTATTGTACAAATTTACTACCCTGCCATTTTGCCAGGCTGTTTTTGCCCCATTGACACATTATAATCACATTTTTTAATTTGCAAAACCACAACAGCAAATAATCATGTATTCTTGAATGTTGCTGGTCATTTTTCCTTTTGATGATCAGTTAGGACCATTAACCCTTTAGATCGGCCTGTGCAAAAACGTTTCTGGCTTTTATATGGAGTTCAGTGGAGTAAAACAGCAAATTATACTGTGCGTGCATAAATAAACTTACTATGTTAAGTATTTTCTGAGAGCTGAGCTGCTTATTTTGATTTTCTCATACATATCAAGGTATGTGCGCAAAGGTCTCTCACACACACTATATTCCATATAAAAGCAAGAAACTAAGCTTCCCTCTTCCCAACAGGGAAAACCAACAACAATCAAGAATGCATGATCATATGCTGTCATGGTTTTGTAATAAAAAAATTGTATTATAATGGAAGTCAATGGGGCAAAAACAGCAGGGTCGTAAATTTTTTGAAAAGTTTTTGAAGATTTTTAAAACATTTTCACAATATGTGTCAAAATAAGATGTCAGCAAAAATTCCATTCCATTTGCTGATACACAGAGAAAGTTGTGGCCAAATAACCCTCAAAGTCACCACAGAGGTGATGAAAACAACTCAACAGCATGAAGGGTTATGTTATTTTAGGTTTATAATATAAAAACACACTAACAGAGTAATGTATTTTAAAAAGATAAGAGTCTAAACCAACCTTATTTTGGCAGTAAAGATGTTCAGGGCTCTCCTTTAAGAATTTGGCAATACCAGAGATGAGCTGTACTGGATTTTTTCTTCCACAATCTTTATGGGCACACACACACACACACACACAAAAACTTGTCAAATATTGAGACGATGAAACACTCTTCAAAACATATTGCAAGACAACATTATGATGGAATTAACATTATTTTAAATCAGCCGCCCCACGCGCGATTAACAGCAAATTTAACTAACAACCGATGCAGGATCAGTAATGATAACTGAGGAGATATGACATATACCCTCACAATATCATCTAAACTGGAATCAAAATCGTTGCACAATGACATGCAGCAGCAACAGAAACACCACAACATACTTTATACTCAATATTTCATAATGTGTGGCTTACCTTTGGGTAAATTCCAAATCATTCATAAATCCTTTTGGTTGGTTTCAACGCAGCGGATGCCCTTCCAGCTGCAACCCATCACTGGGAAACATCCATACACACCCACACGGAGGAAACCCACGCAAACACGGGGAGAACATGCAAACTCCACACAGAAATGCCAACTGACCCAGCCGGGGCTTGAACCAGCGACCTTCTTGCTGTGAGGCGAATGTGCTACCCACTGCGCCTCCGTGCTGCCTATATGCTCTTCATTTGCTACTTAATTTTTTTAAACTGACACAATGAAGCAAACACAATAAAAAATACTAATGTCTTTATTGTAACTTTTAATAAGTACATCCAAAATACATCTTTGTTGAATAAAAAGTACATTTATTTGAGAAAATAAAAAACAACAACCAAGCAAACAATATAATAAAATAATAAAGTAAAAAAAAAAAAAAAAACCCAAACAAATAAATAAATCTTGCTGACCTCTTTTGGACTATAGTGTGTATTTGGGTAGAAAATCTAAAACATCTCAAAATTGAAAGCAAAAATAGCATTCATGTGAATCGTTTAAATATACAAAACAGACAGTGTATGCTATTTTGAATCTATGATACCAATGAATATGTAATATATTGTTTGTAAATAAAACAGTGATCTTGCTTTTTGCTCACAGAACTGACAGAAAGCAGAATGGTTCTGTGTAGCCCATAATCCTCTTTTTTTTTTTTATCGCAGAAAACTGTTCTGCCTTCATCAGCAGTTATCTTGGCCTGTTCTGACAAGATGGCATGGTGACAGTCCCCACTGCATTCCAGTGTTATCACAGGCTAGTTAAGTCGTGACGTATGAGGGACGTATGGAATACTGTTTCCGGGTCCAAGCCGCTACTTATTTGAATTGAGAAAATACTAGTTTATGACCACTTTTTAGTCATATCACACATTAAAGTGAATTTTATATAAAATCATAGTGTACATCATAGTGTACACATCAATCTCTGGGCTTGCTGCATCACAAATACCAAAATTTTAACAATTTATAAAAAATATATCACTTTTTGGTCATCAGATATTAGGCATGGACATATATATTGCAATCGTGATTTTCAAAAGTATTACATCGATTTGAAAACGCTTATTATTACCATTTGATGAGTCTCCCCGTACAGTTTGATAAAGCTCTTGGACCCAGAAGCCACACTTAACAAGCAGATATCTGAAGGCAGAAGAACATTGGTGACCACGAAGGCTCATATTGGCCACTGCATTATTTCCACTGGAGTGAAGGTAAATGAGCTGCCACATAAGCCATGTTATCTCTCTATATGCCTGCTTGTCTGAATCTCTTCCTCTATTTCTTGCTCCATCTTTAGCTCATTAGCATTAGGGAAATTAAAGATGCCTAAAACTGGCAGCAACCGTAATGAAAAATGAGCCTCACTCAGCCACCAATATCTCATTTAGCAGTTTAATATGACTATACAGTGTTTGGAGTTACCATGTGTAAAGATATCTTTGTATTTACTATGTATCTTTACTATGTGTCATCATCTTGTCAATGATATATTACTTTTGACCACCTTGTTTAACATTGTAAAAAAAGTTGTTTTTCCCAAAGAAAGATATCCTACAGTGTCTGTGTTGTTTATATATGTCACAGAAGAGGTCGGAAGCAGAGACGTTATGTATAAACACAGTTTAGGATGGCAGAGACACACTGAAGGCAGATGGGTTCACTGTGGCAGATAGTGGGGTAACCAAACTCACACACAGGGACAAGACGAGGACCAGATGGGGAAGCCAGGAGCAATTAATACTAGGAGGAACACTGAGGATACTAGAATCTCAGGAGGTCGGATTGAGGGTCTTGTGACAGGCTGGAGATGGGAGACGTGGAGTGGAATTGCCACACATACACCGGGGAGAGGATGAGAACCAGACTTGGAACCAGGAGATATCAACACTATGAGAAACACGGGAGACACAGAAGATCACAGGAAACAGAAGAGGTAAATAACCTTAGAGCTGGGGTAAATACGCTAACCGTGTAGGGAGAATCGGTCTTTCGACAAGGATGGCGACAAGGCCAGACCCCGAGTGGAGCAAGAGTGCACTATTTTTGGGGTTGTAGTGATGAACGGTGATGAGGGGCAGGTGTGAAGCTGATTAGTGCAGAGGTAACGATGCTCTGGGTGATAGAGTGGAGGGGGAGCCCGGTCTGTGACAATATGCTCTTGAATATGCACATTTTGGGGTTAGAGGACATTCTAGCAGTTTTGGCGGCTGTGCCTTTCAACGCAAATGAGCTGGTTTGCCCCGCCTACCATTCCCACATGTGTGTCTGCATCATGTCAAATAAACACCAGTCAAGTATAAAAAAATACCAAGTAAGGTTATTTGATGTATTTGTTGAGGAGCTTATTCAAGCTTTTCTGCAACGCTGAGTCACACACAAATGCCATTACAAAGTTTGCAATAAACACACGCACACATGTTTAATTTTGCACTGTTTTTGTGCGTCTACTTGCAGTATTGTGACAGGATACAAGTTAATATTCACTGCTGGATGTCCATTATGCTACTGTACAAAATAAACCAGATTTAACATCCGCAAACAAATAATATCCCCCCCAAGCACTACTTCATCTGACATAATACTAATTCATTCATTCATTTTCATTTCGGCTTAGTCCCTTTATTAATCTGGGGTCGCCACAGCGGAATGAACCGCCAACTTATCCAGCATATGTTTTACGCAGCGGATGCCCTTCCAGCCGCAACCCATCTCTGGGAAACATCCATACACACGCATTCACACTCATGCACTACGGACAATTTAGCTTACCCAATTCACCTATACTGCATGTCTTTGGACTTGTGGGGGAAACCGGAGCACCCGGAGGAAACCCACGCCAACACAGGGAGAACATGCAAACTCCACACAGAAAGGCCAACTGACCCAGCCGAGGCTCGAACCTGCGATCAGCGACCTTCTTGCTGTGAGGCGAACGTGCTACCCACTGCGCCACTGTGAGGCCTACATAATACTAATTTTTATTATTATTATTATCTTTTTTTTTAATAGAAGCCTTCTATGGACAGTAAGGATGATATTATCTAAATGCATGGTCTAAAGAGCAAAGCAGGTGTCCAAACCCACTTTTGCTATTTAAAGTATGAGAAAAATGTGTTCTGAAGGGGTTATCCTTGTTCTCTTAATAAATTATGGGGTTTTGGGCATAATGTGCATTAAACCAATCAGAGTTTCATCTCTCATTCCCTTTAAGAGCGTGTTGCTGTTGTGCCATGGAGGATTCTCTATTTACGTCTCAGTCTTTGTACTGAGAAAAACTGAAAACTTCACTTACAAGGAAATTAATCTGCTCATGCATGAGGTTAAAGCATGCAAGCATACTGTACAGAATGAGCCAGATTCCACAAAAGCTCTCCTGAGGTGAAGAAGGTGTGGGAGGAGGTAGTGGTGACTGTGTCATCATTGTATGTGCAATGCCAGTTGTTCCTGAGGGAAAAAAAGGTACAGTCATGTCAGAAAATAGGGGAAAAAAGCTTACTACTAATAAACATTGCTGCCTCTAAGTTAATGCATTCCAAGGTAATGCTTTTTTAATTAATTAACAAAAAACATTGTAAAAATATTCAGGGTACTTATGAAAATGTTTTATATAACCATTAACAGTCATAAAAATAAATTAACCTGAAATATGATGCAGCTCCACTGGCTGAAGATTTTGCAGCTGGGTCCAGTGGGCAGTAGCAGAGATTAGTTGTAGATGGAGAAGAGATGGTGGAGCAACCATCTTCAAGGTTGAAGAGGAGGAGAGGAGAGGTGAGGTGATACAGAGCATGATGCAGGAACACCAGATCCATGATGGCACTGTGCTCTGCTGCTCCTGGATGTTACCCATCCTGCCAGGGTGCTTTCTGTCTGAAAACACGAGGAGGAAGAAGACTGCCAGTTTGAGATTATTGTAAAATAAATAAATAAATGAAATAAAAAAACAGAAGAAAAAAATGTGTCTTTTTATCTTTGGTTCTCTGAAATGTGTTTTTTTTCCAGTCATGGATTAATTAGGGTTTTAATTGCTGAAAGTATGGAAATATCATTGCTGAAATCTTAATAATAATAATGATAATAATAATAATAGTAATAATACAATGAAATTGTGGGCCTCACGGTGGCGCAGTGGGTAGCACGATCACCTCACAGCAACAAGGTCGCTCGGCTGGTCGCTCGAGCCTCGGCTGGGTCAGTTGGCATTTCTGTGTGGAGTTTGCATATTCTCCCCGTGTTGGTGTGGGTTTCCTTCGGGTGCTTTGGTTTACCCCACAAGTCCAAAGACATGCGCTATAGGTGAATTGGGTAAGCTGATTGTAAGTGATGGGTTGCAGCTGGAAGGGCATCCGCTGCGTAAAACATATGCTGGATAATTTGCCGATTCATTCTGCTGTGGCAACCCCAGATTAATAAAGGGACTAAGCCGAAAAGAAAATGAATGAACAATGAATCACTTTCAAATATGCAAAAAAAAAAAAAAAAGGTGATTAAAAATTGCAATAGCTACTTATGTTTTGAAATGTTTCACCTGGGAAAGTACTGTAATTGTTTTAATAAAAATATTAATAAAAATTGTCATCATATACACAGGTATTTATGTAAACAGTAATAACCTTTTACATTTTAATACTTTAATTTTCATATTCATATTTCAATATGTTTGTGTGCTGCTGAGCAACCCTGTGTGTGTAATAAGCAACTCATATGAGCATTTTGGACTCGCCTATAGGTCCATGTCACTGATGCACTCTTAAAATAAAAAAACGTGCCTTTAAAAATAGACATTAGACCAACTATCATTTGGTCAATAGAGTGGTCTACTTCAGTTGCCTTGGAATAGCAATGGACCTTAACATATTGCCTTTTCAGACCAGCATGCCAGCACACAATTGGGCACAAATGCATTTGCTTTTTAAACAATGTGGCACAGGACGTGAAATGATACCTGCACCATGGCTGAAACTAGCAAAAAAAAAAAAAAAAAGAAACTTGCATTGTGCCTGACACCACATTGCATTGGGTGTATTATACAGCCCTGAGGCTTCATATCTTTTAGTTTAGTTTATATATATATATATATATATATATATATATATATATATATATATATATATATATATATTTAAATAGTATTACAAATATAAAATATTTTCTTTTTAAAAAAAAGGCAAGACCACAAACAAACAAAAAAAGAGCACCAACCAGCAGTTAGCAACAATACATGTCAAGGGAATATGGCAAGCAAAGGAGTTTCAATATAAAAACATATAATCACATGACATCAATCAAGCAAATCAAAATGGAATGTGAAACAAGGACAAAAGGAATCAGTAGCTGGCTTCAAGCAACACTGCACAAAAAGTGAATCCCACCACGCCACGCTGCTGTCATGTGTGGCATCAAAGTATTGCAATAGCACTCCAAGAGCAGTTTTTCCAGAGTGGCTGCATGAGATTTGATGATGACACAACTACTTCAAGATTGACCAGATGACAACAATGACGGGTCTTGGGTTTATTTGACAATTTCAGTCCAACTAATTCTGATATACAGACATAATATAATTAACAATTAACATAATATAATTAACAATTAACTTTTCGTGCCATCTCCATTTTGTAAGTCATGTGTATCATTTTAATTTATGACGTGGTCTGTTGAAGAGAGAGAGAGAGAGAGAGAGAGAGAGAGAGAGAGAGAGAGAGAGATAGAGAGAGAGAGAGAGAGAAAGAGAGAGAGAAAGAGTTGTGACAACGGAAATCCAAAATGTTTGAGTGTCACACGATTCATGTAAACTCAAATAGTTCCAGGAAATGCTTCGCAGTTATTTCAGATAATGTTAGATAAGGTTAAAACATCTTATTTTTAGAAACTTCGTACCTTTCTAAAGTGCAAAACCAGCTGTCTTCAGCAGTAACTCGACTGTAAGTGCTAACTTTCTGGAACTAGTGAGAGGCGTCATGAACCACTAGTGCTGTTGAAAAAAATGTTCCACTGGAGTCCATGGAGTTGTTGCAACTCTCCTTTTCTCTCTTTTTCCTCTTAACGCTTACAAAAAACTCTTTGAGAGGTGTTTTGACAGTTCAGAGCCACTGTACAAGTGAAAAGCTAAATACAGAATGCCATCATTTGAGCTACAGATAACGTTATGACAAACACTGCATAAAAAAAAGACAGAATGTGACGGACAGTTGAGATCCCCTATATGCTGGATTCAATGACGGGTGCACTTCAGCCCTGCTGATGTTTGATGTGTGTGCGTGTGTGTGTGTGTCTGTGTGTGCGTGCGTGTGTGCGTGCGTGTCATACATTTGACGTACTGCCCATAGACATTATAATACAAGACATGGTCCACTTTCTGTCCGTTGCTTCAATACATCAACCTGGCCACCATTTAATGTCTATAGGTACTGCCAGTATCTGTTCAGGATTTGTTTATGTACATGAATGTGTGAAGTAAAGATGACCATTGACACCTTGTACAAGGAGGGCAAGACACAAAAGGTCATTGCAAAAGAGGCTGGCTGTTCAAAGAGCTCTGTGTCCAAGCACATTAATAGAGAGGCGAAGGAAAAGATGTGGTAAAAAAATGTGTACAAGCAATAGGGATAACTGCACCCTGGAGAGAATTTTGAAACAAAACCCACTCAAAAATATGAGGGACGTTCAAGAACAACTAGACACAGATGTATGGAAGACATAGGTTTCAGCTGGCGCATTTCTTGTGTCAAGCCACTCTTAAACAACAGATGTAAGAACAGTGTAAGAAGCATCTCACCTGTGCTAAAGACTGAACTGCTGCTGAGTGGTCCAAAGTTATGTTCTCTGATGAAAGTAAATTTTGCATTCCCCAGGGAAAACTCAGTTTATAAAAATACTCGTGTACATGTGGACATGACCTTAAATAAAATACAATGTGTTTTCCACCAAGGCAACCCAAGGTGGAGAAATATAATTGGGTAAACTGGCAGTGACCAGTTATCCAGATCCAAAACAAAGACAGACATTCTGACATTCTGCACTTTCAAAGCAGAATAACTGATTTTGGCATTGTTTATCAGATAAACAAATATTTTAATTTAGCTTATTTAGCTTATTTCTTAAATATCTAAACATTTATAATAAACATTTATATTATTTATTCATAAACATGTATAATGAATATACATATATATTCATTATAGTATATGGTATATGAAACAATTAAGTTATTTAGCTATAATGTACTTTTAAATACGTTGTCAAATTAATATATAAACAATTTTAGTTGTCACACGTCACAATGTCTAGTGAACCAAACCCATCACTGTCTTTACCAGTTTCTGAATTTGTGTTTATGACGTTCTGATCCACGACCTCTGGTGCTATAGGGAGCTGATTGAGAAGCACCCTAAGAAACATACTTACTAACAGTTTACTTAACCTAAAAACATACAATATAAAAGACAAGAACATATCTTCCTTATTGCCTATTTATGTCTGTAAAGCTGCTTTGACACCATCTGCACTATATAAAGCACTGAAGAAATTAAGCTGACTTAACCCAAAATAAGGTCATTAACCCAGGGGTTAATCTATGTTTGAAACATCAGGTAATGAAATCTCAGGATTTACTGTTACCCTCAAGTAAAGTATGAACAGTATGAAACTGTTCCCAAGATTCTATCTCTATCGGCAGTTAGCATGTTACCATGCAAACGGGACAGTGCCACACTTTGCTATTCTTGCCAGTGTATAAACCAGTACTGTCTATTCATGTGAGTGTAGAAAGTGGTTTGTCATTTGCAAGTAAAGATGTTGACAAAATATCAGACCATTTTCAATTATCATCCGAGCTCTTCAGTGACCGGCGCCAAGTCCAGACATACAGAGACATTGCTGGACCAGGCTTGTCTGACAA
>CAIGQW010055764.1:5896726-5910607 GCA_903798125.1 Danio choprae | reverse complement strand
TACTTTATATGTCATATAATCAATTAGCAGAACAATATGTGTACAATATTTATTAGAAAAATCAGTGACAGTAAATGCTATCTAGCTAAATGCTACATGAGTTCATAATAATCTTTGTTGGCAGTCCAAATGTCTGTTTTCTATATAGAAAAAAAAATGTGCTGTGTACTGCAGGGACCAGGCAAGCGGGATCATGATAATTGGCTAAACTGGTGCCTGCATTTTGCTAGATTCAATATATCCAAGTGGGGTCATGGATTCATCTGGGCCTCCACCCAGCAATCTCATTTGGTTCACTAGTGCAGCTGTGGCATATTAGCAAGAAGTCATCAACACTAATTTATGCTGATTTAACTAGAACCCCTATGCCACAAGCAACTTGTGCTTCAGAACTTCCCAAGAAATGTTGTTCTGATTATTAAACCTAACATATGGTTTTCCTTTGTAAGGGCCGGGAAACACTTAGGAGCCGCTCACATATCACATCTAAAAGTAAATGGAAAGCACGAGGCACATCTTTCCTTCAACATTTTCTCTGCTAGGGCATCACGTATGCATCGCTCCATCAATTGGAAATAACGAACTTGCGCACACAAAAAAAAGTTATATGTGATGGTTTTCTCATTCCACAAAGGGTAACTGGATGTAAACAAAATGTAAACAAAGCAGGATTTAGTACTATTTTCACAGTAATTGTCTTTCAGCACAGAGGGATTCGCTCATGCAAATATGTGTGATAATCTTATAATCTGTATTGTTTGCAAACATTTGAGAAATGTGGCGAAATTACAGTCAGCTTCTGGCTTGACTTCGATTGTCTACTTGATTATGTAACCTCAATTTTTGTTCTCGCACTCTTGATTTGTTGCTGACAGCCAACGTCAAGTCTACATACTAAATCGGGCAAACTCAATCTGACATTAACCTAATGAGAGGTTATGTGTGGAGCACACCAAACCAACTAGCTAGATGATGCTGACTGATGGCCTGATGAAGCCATTTGGTCAGCTTGGTGTGTCCTGGCCTTTAGGCTAGGGGTTTCTTAAACCTTTTGTTAATGTTTTCCGTTATTAAGAGAGTGTCAGTTCTTATACTTGTACCACTGTTGTGCTCTCATGCAGTCACACATGTAGCCAACAGCACAAAAATATGACTTATGTATCTCACAGTGCAGATATTTATTAATTTGTTTTCATTTGCGCTTGAGGTTAGATTAAGTCTAATACAGCCCGTTCAGTAAGGCACTGCTCTATTTTCCCCATGTAAATCTCATCAGCTATTCAGATCCATCCCTAATATGCTTAGACAGCTGAGAAACATGTATTATTCATAACTCTGGAATTTTTTCATATAACCATGGTGCTGCTCCCCAGGATGAGGTAGCATTGGAAATATCCGTGGTTCATCCATATTCTGAAAATAATGAGATGGCTTGTATGGTTTATGAAATGTAATCCATCATGATTACAAAAACATCACATTTTCTCTATTACTTGTACTGTTCAATATATTTGAGGGTATTTGCTTTTATATGAAGGGAAGATTACAGCTTGCACAGGAATATCTTTAAGATGCCCTGTCTGCTTTGCTTCATGTTGTAGAACAAGAATGATACAGTTATTATTATTATTATTATAGTTATTATTATTATTATTATTATTATTATTATTATTATTATTATTATTATTGTTATTATTATTATATGATTACTTATCAATAGTAATGCATATTTATTTAGAAATATTTTTGTTAACATTAGAGTATAGATTTTAATAAACAAAACAGCAGCTATAGTAAATGTGACTAAACTAAACTGTTTATATATTCACAAACAGAATCATTTTCATTTTCAAAAGAAGCATTATTACATATTAATAGAGTCAAAATATTTAAACAATGATAGTAAAGTATATATACAATTAATTTATTTGCCATAAATTTATATATTAATATATAATATGTTTAGTATAATAAATGATAATGTGCTGTTCACACGGCAACACTGATATTAAAACATATGGACAAGTTTTTTTTACACAATCATAGCCATGCAACCATACTTAAATTACATTAGAACAATAAAACTGTGCTATAATTTTCTGTGCTACATAGTTTTGTGGTGCATTATTCCTGAAGCTAATTCTCTTTTGTTTGGTACCCTGAATTTGTCATTCATCTGTATGGATTTGAAGGAAAAGGAAGCACGGCAGTGAGACATGATTCTTCACTGATGAGTGGAATGCATTCATCTCAGGCAGTTCACTAATTGTTTGATTATACAGGGCTTCTCTTTAATGAAGCTCCTCTTTGGCATTTGGGAACATGGAGCGCCATCGAATTACCCACGCGACACTCACGCTGGGAAAGTTGATCACTCATTAGCAGTGACTGAGAGGTAAACAAGCTGAGAATACAGTAGCAACACACACACATGCACACACACATTACAGAGACTTCATTACAGAGACTCCTGCATCAGATTTAAATTCAGTTTATAATTCAACACTTGTCTCTCTCAATGAAAAAAAGAGGAAAAAGGAAATGCATATCCCAGCTAGAGCGATTTTGCTTTCTTGTGATCTCAGATGAACTGATTTTTGACATTTCACAAGAATATGATTAAAATATGCTGTAGTACAGACAGCAGACAATAATAACCATAAGATACATGCTTAACTTAAAGTTTGCTAGATGAGAGTTTGAAGCAAGTAAATAACAGTTTATAACATAGATCTAAATTTCCAAAAATAATAAGAATAAGAAAAGAAAGAATGAAATGATTGTTTAACTCTGATAAATTATAAGACAGAAAGGTAATTTATATACAACAAATCATTATCTAACATAAAATTTATGTTTATATGTAATTTAATGTAATGCATTTGAACAGCCAGCACTTCATTTGAAGTCTGCTTGCTTCTGTTAGTGATTATTAATTATTTAAAAATTTAATTTCGGTCATGACCACTCTCGGGATTAAGTATGCTAATGAATATGTATATGGAAATGTTAATGTGTTCGGCCTTGGCGGCATAAGATATGCTAGGCTGCTGCTGCTTTGATTATTATGGCAGAGACCTGCTACTGCCAGTTTATCCACAGACATGCCGTCTGAGAATATAACGAGCTGCTGCTGCAAACATAATATATTTGTAACCCCTGTAGCAGATTTAAACACAGGTGGAGTTGGGGTGGAGGAGGGTCTCCGAAAACACGCTGCCATGTGGTTAATGATGCAGGAGCAGATTAGGTGACCTATCAACCTGAGTTTCATGGCAGAAATTGTATTAAATAAATTAAATATTTATTAGGAAGGAAATAACAAATAAGAGGAAGAAAAGAAGAGCAAGAACAGTGTAGCATCTGGACAATTAGTAGTCAACCAACCAATTCTGTTTTGTTAGGCACACCGAACTTTCCCCAAAATTTGTCACCTCTTATTCCTACTAAGAAACAGAGAAGACAGTGAGAGAAAAATAAAGACAGAACCAAGTAAGCAACCTAGCTCAAAAGCATTTGAGAAAATACTGTTGAAATACAAAAATATTATGTTTACTTACAAATCTGTCAAGGCAACAGCACAAGCATTCAATTCATTAACAGCGAAGAAGACACAGCATTATTATTCATATTTGTGTTTTCCTTTGTCTTATCAGTAGTTGCTCATGTAACACACAGGCTGTAGGTGAAAAATTAAATTACTCCCTAGGAGTAGATATGTTTTACTTTTAAATGACTTTATGAGTCTAGGCTCCAAAAAGACAAAAAAGTAAGATCACTCTGTGACATCTACCAAGAAGCTTGACAGGCCTGTCATGCTCCATCCCTTCCTGGTCTTCAAAGAACATTGCAAAAGCGGAAATCCCCTTGTTCTTTGCACACACACGCACACGCACACGCACACACAGACACACAGACACACACACACACACACACACACACACACCCTCATTCATTTTCTTTTCGGCTTAGTCCCTTTATTAATCTGGGGTCGCCACAGCGGAATGAACCGGCAACTTATCCAGCATAAGTTTTACGCAGCGGATGCCCTTCCAGCTGCAACCCATCTCTGGCAAACATCCACACACACTCATTCACACACATACACTACGGACAATTTAGCCTACCCAATTCACCTGTACCGCATGTCTTTGGACTTGTGGGGGAAACTGGAGCACCCGGAGGAAACCCACGCAAACACGGGGAGAACATGCAAACTCCACACAGAAATGTCAACTGACCCAGCCAAGGCTCGAACCAGCGACCTTCTTGCTGTGAGGCGATCGTGCTACTCACTGCGCCACCGTGCAGCCCCCACACACACTCACTCTCTCAATATTGAAATGGACTTTTAGAAACTCAAACTTCACTCCAAAGTACATGTAATATGTTTGTAATCTATATATTCTGCCATATAATCCTTAGACTTTAATATGTGCTTTTCAAGGCATTAGATAAACAAGAATGTTTGAATCATGTTTTATGTATCATAAACTTATCTTATTTAAAATCGTTCTACAGCTCAAGTTAAGTATCAAATGTAGCCTATTAAACATATTGTAAACTCCCTTTAGCATGTGCCTATAGCAGCATAAACTGCAGAACATTCTGATTCGTTTAGTTATTACATGCCAGCGCTTCTGTTAGCTGCATGAAAAAAAAGTAGGCTAGAAGTGCATTTTGTCAATAGTATCTTACATGCCATCTCAGACACATGCACTCAATAGAGCTAGTGATGTCACTGTGAGGGGTTGGGTTAGGGGCTTGCTTAGGTCTACTTAGGTGTGCTTAGGTGTCATCGATGTATTTGCTCTTTAGTGTTTGGACTTTCAGCAGTGAAAATTAAACCACATTAAAACTGAACTATAGTGAACGTCAACTCTGAAAACTGGACTGACACAGTTTAAATTTACTAGAACTTCTATGTTAAGCTGCTTTGACACAATATACATTGTAAAATCGATATAGAAATAAAGATGAATTGAATTGAATTACGCATTAAAAGCTTTGCATGCAGACTCAGCTTGCATGTGCACCCAGTCTGCAGCCAGACCCTTCTCCATTTTGTAGCATGTGCTTGCTTGTTTTATAAAGGGATTTTTTTTAGTTCACCCATAGTAGATGGGTACAGTTATGGCTAGGGTTGTCATAGTGTGACTCTGTAAAATGTAAAATCTTAAATGTAAAATTTAAAATGTGAAATGTAAAATGTAAAATGGGTTGTAAAATGTGACTCTGACCTGTATAGCTAAAAATAGTGTATCTGTATCTGAAACGTGAAGGAGATTAAATATATTTTTGGTTCTTATTTGTTCCCCTGCTGAAATGCTCAGACTTTTTTGTAGATGGGATGATCACATGTGAAGTAAACAACATAGGCTCATTCTAAAAATGTAGCCCTAAATACATTTCTGGAGATTACATCTGGAGAGCTACGTATGGCTGCATTTAATCTTTAAAATAAACGATACGTGGTGGTATGACGCCATTCCTTTTCTCGCTTACTAGCTGACCGCTTACTTTTGTATGGAAGGCTTTTCCACTGTTACCAGTTTGTTCGGTAGTACGACATGTACGTCAGTGGACTTGCGACACAGAGAGGAGTTGACCATGGTTGGGTTTAGAGAAGGGGGAGGGTGGGGGAATCGTTCGGTTGGTCAGTTAGTAAATCAGTCAGTCCACAGTGGCCTCTGGTGGATTTACTTGAGAACAGCAGACAAGAATGGCACTTGCGAGAGAAATTTGAGATCTGAAAAAGCATACACAGCAGTAGATTCTTGAAAACAAAAACTGCAAAAAAAGTAGCTCCTGAGACGTATTTTGCTCTCTCCAGAAATGTATATAGGAGTACATAATCAGAATAAGCCTGGGTTGAAAGTAAATCCTTTGTTTCCATAATAAATATTTAAAATAACAATAATAATACTGTATTTCTGCTAAATGAGATAATTAGTTTCAGTTAATATAATTTAAATTTGCCTTGGCTTGTTATAAGACAGATGCATCTATGTTGCTTATAACAAAATTATAACTAATTGTATTTTTTTTTTTTAACTGTACTTATTTTTCTTACTTTATAAAGCACTTTCTGGCTAAATGTAATCGATGCTCTTTGTCTCTGTTTTTGTAAAGAATTTTGATTTATGTGTAGCAGAATTTTTTATTTGTGCTTTTTTAAGACATTTTTTTTTTAAACTTATATGTTAATAAATATAGTGGGTTGGTAAAAAATGTTTTATTATTAGTATGCATTTTTACTGGTATTTTTACCGAATACTGAAATGTTGGTACTATGACAACCCTTGCCATAACTGTCCCCTTCTACTATGGGTGGCTATAATTTGAGCATTCTTCTGTGAAACATACCGTAGAATCATGGATTATCTACTGAGACTTGTGAAGCAGGCCAGTGTTCTATCATAGCTACTGAACAAAGTCACATTGCTGATGACAGTTCAGGGTCATAATTAATCATAGTGAACAGACATATGGCTCCCTGAGATTAACTTCCCAGCATTTCATTCTGGATTTTAGATTGCTGCAGATGTCAAGCTGAATTTATTTGCGCTGGATGCTAAAGCAAGTAATTACCTACTACTAAACTTCGTAAATTGTTTAATAGGATATTAATGTTGGAATGAAATCCAAATTTACTCTTCTTATTTTTATATGTAGTGTTTGTTATAAACAACGTAGCTGTGCACTTCATTATTTTGTAAAATTTATTTTGCCCTTAGAAACTTTCATCAAATATTATAACTTTCTCTCCTCCCTTGAAATGATTTCTCTTCACTTCTGGGAGTGTAGGATCAGTAGGGAGAGGTCTCGTTCCTGCTCTGCCTTCATCCATTTGTCAATCTTCTTTTATTTTGTTAGCAACACCCATCTTCCAACAATCCAATCGATTCCCAAAGGATGAAATTATGCACTGCCCTAGATTTTTTCTCATTTCAGGATCGTTCAAGTGGATGTACGTCAAGATAAAAAAGGACAGTCCTAACTTTCGCTTCATGGTGATTTTAAATATACATTATCAGTGTTATAAAAAATCTTCATACAATTTTGAGTTCCCTGATAAGATGATTTGGATGCCAACACAAAAATGTTGAGTAAATTAAATTATATTCCATATCCTTTGATGGAACAAACTGTTTGTTGTGACCATACCATTATTATTATTATTATTTTATTCATTTATTCATTCATTTTCATTTCAGCTTAGTCCCTTTATTAATCTGGGGTCGCCACAGCGGAATGAACCGCCAACTTATCCAGCATATGTTTTTACGCAGCGGATGCCCTTCCAGCTGCAACCCATCTCTGGGAAACATCCATACACACTCATTCACACTCATACGCTACGGACAATTTAGCTAACCCAATTCCCCTATACCGCATTATTATTATTATTATTATTATTATTATTATTAATAATAATATTATTATTATTATTCTCTTTATATCAGACTATGTTCACACTGCAGGCATACAGCGCATCCGGAAAGTATTCATAGCGCTTCACTTATTCCACCTTTGTTTATGTTACAGCCTTATTCCAAAATGGATTAAATTCATTTATTTCCTCAAAATTCTACACACAATACCCCATAATGACAATGTAAAAAAAATACAAAAAATCACAAGATCTATTACAAATTTGATTTACAGATCACAAAATACAAAAAACATACAATAACATACAATCATAAATATACAGAGTGACACCATTTAAAAAACATACAAACATTTATTCCAATGCTTCCAGTACCAGGAGTGGTATTTAGCATCACTTAGTGTGGGATAACTTAAAACATTGATAATGGAATTTCTTGAAACATTCAATCAACAAATGAAGAGTGGGAATATTATTATGCACTAGGATCTGTCTTGCACTTGTCTACTAAAATTCACATATGATTCAATGCCACCTAGAGCTTTCTCATTTTAGCTTTGCTATATTTACACCACAAATGCACTGTACAAATTAAAATAAAAGTACAATAATAAACATCAAAAAACAACACGACAACAGTGTATTCCAACATTGACATAATTCAGTCAATTAACATGATTCTAAATTGCTTAAAGTTTAATTTCAGATAAGTTTACTCCATATCAAAATTATGGATATGTTTCTGCAATGGCATCTGATAAGAAGTATTTTAATTACTCATAATTTAGAAAATTCTGGTTTCCTTTTTTTCTGTCAAATTTTATCTCTGCGTAGAGGAGTTAAGTCTATGATCACAGTGCTGGTTACTGTTTTATTTTTTTTTTTCAATTGCTAACAAGCATTTACCAATACTTACAATACTAGTCCTTTTTCAGTTTAAAATACTTAAACTCAACACAGCAACACAACTGCATTACACAAATAGCCAAATAGTATATTTTTATGGCCAAAACCATATTTTGTTGAATACATACAAACTCTACATTTCAAGATGCTGGATACGTTTCTCTAAATTTACTTTATCAAAACACAGTGAACTCAATTCAAAATCAAGTCATTGGGACAAAACATTTGTACTAGTTTTCTGTCCAGAAAGAACACACATCAGTCATAGTGGACAGGCTTAGAAAATGCTACTCTCATGTTTACACTGTTCCAACAATTGCATTCTGAAATTCATTCTGAAAACGTACCGCTATATACATTTCTGGAGAGTGCCAAATTCGTCCCAGAAGCTATGTTTTTTTTTGCAGTTTTTGTTTGCGCGAACCCACCAGAGGCAGCTGTGTATGCCTTTTCAGATCTCAAATTTCTCTTGCGAGTGCCATTTGCACCTGCTGTTCTCATGTAAATCCACCTTCTCTAAACCCAACCGACAGTTTTCTAAAAAATAAAAAATAAATAAAAGCCCTCGCCTGATTTTTACCACATTCTCACCCTGTTATTTACTTGTTTAATTCATTTTTTGGCTTCTGTTTTTGTCTTACCTGCTTTCTGGAACCATTCTTCGCCTCGAACCCTGTCGTCATGGTCAACTCCTCTCTGCATCTCAAGTCCGCCGACGTACATGGTGAGCTAACTGGACAAACTGGTAACAGCCGTCCATATGGAGTTAAGCGGTCAGCTGGTAAGTGCGAAAAGGAACAGCGCCATACCGCCTTGTAGCATTCATTTTAAAGCCATACAGGGCAGCGTGGTGGCGCAGTGGGTAGCGATGTTGCCTCACAGCAAGAAGGTTGCTCGGTCGAGCCTTGGCTGAGTCAGTTGCCATTTCTGCGTGGAGTTTGCATGTTCTCTCTGTGTTCATGTGGGTTTCCTCCGGGTGCTCCGGTTTCCTACACAAGTCCAAAGACATGCACTAAATTGTCTGTAGTGTATGTGTGTGAATGAGAGCGTATGGGTGTTTCACAGTAATGGGTTGCAGCTGGAAGGGCATCCGCTGCGTAAAACATATGCTGGATTAGTTGGCGGTAATAATTCAGGATCTCCAGAAATGTATATAGGGCTACGTTTTCAGAATGAGCCTATGTTGAACAATTGCCATGCAAATAAATTAATCAATCAATCCTTCTCTGGGCTAAAAATTCATTTTAGGAGAAGCCTATCTAGTCCCTGGTCAGATTATGTTGGAAAATTACATCACACTGCTCAACTGTTCCACAATCCAACAAATGCAGATTGAACATGTTCAGTCGGGTGAAAACAAACTCCAACCAACAGCAACATACACCAACAGGGGTAACATACTGATCCAAAAAACTCAGATTTTTTTGTTGGTATTTGTCTGTGCAATGTGAATGTACACTAAAGAAGAAAACAAGCTACATCATAAACAAAATCATAAACACTTATGGCTCTTTTGTAAATGGACTTGGAAGCATCATCTACTGTACAAACAAAATCCTAAAACTGACCAAGAAACGGTTTTGCGGTCTAATTAACACTGCTGTAAATCCCAAAACTGTATTTTTTATGTTCTCTTTCTTGGTTTCCCTTTTCATCCATCTGTGTTGGGTCCAGGTGTAGTGGCCTGATTCCACTGGGTGACATTGTGCAATAAATACTCACTTTAGACCTCCTGGTGACTGAATTAACCCTGTGTATATGGCCCATTGGTGTCAGGTGTGAGGTCATTATCCCTCCACACATGGATTGGACAGGTGTCTGAGAGACTTTACACCACAGTTAGGTAGTAATAATGAGCCCTATTTTCTCTTTACCAAAGCATCCTGGGCGTGTGGAGATGTGTGCATTTTATGTGTGCAACTCCAGCTGGGCCCCACAAACACACACACACACGCACGCACGCACGCACGCACACACACACACACACACACACAGACAGACACACACACACACACACACACACACAAGCTCAGAGACAGCACACAAACACCTGACAGATGCATGCTGGGAGCTTCAGCACCCCTCAAACAAAGGACACAAGACAATTATAGGAGCAGGTTTTTGTCCCATGTAGGCAATCAGTCCAGATGAGGTAATGGCTCTGGGACCAATGATAAGGTTATGCCTAGAAAAAAAGAAAAAAAAAACAGATGCTGTTAGTTTTGCTTTGTTCTAACTAAAGACAGATTTACATACTCTTGAGAAGGGTATGGTTTATCTTCATGGAGAGGTACTGTACTAGTATGTCCTAGTTCCTTAGCAACATAAAAAAGATAATTTATTTATTACCTCTCAAAATAAATTTACGAGGGGAAAAAAATGTCATCTTTAGGATTAATATGTTCCACATTCTAGATGTGACACATGAACAAAACAGTAAGATAGCAGAAATATTGGTACCATGAAGATGAAAAGAAATCTCATAAAAATTTGCTTATGTATGCCGTTTACATGTAATTGTTCATTAAAATTGGTCATGAATCTAGTGCAGTAAAAATATCATTTAACCCTTAATTTGATCTTGGGGTCTGTATGACCCAGAACAAGTTTTCCCTAGTTAAATCCATTTTCCCTTATTGTCAAAAACAATCAATAAATCTGGAATAAATCTGAAAATGTCCAAACAAAAAAGGGCACAAAATGTAATATAGAAAAATCATACTCACTCACACACACATAGAAAGCCCTTATTATGAGAAAACTCAGCGCAATTTCCTTTTTGGTTGGGCATCTGTTTGTTTCTAATGAGTCTCCTGTTTTCGTTACTGCAGACTAGTTCAGTAAAAAGAAAGAAGATGTGAATAAATGGCGGAAGAAAAGTAAGAGTAAGAGTTCCCTATACAAAAGGATTTTTAGACCCTCCGTGTTTGATTTTCTTTGTTATATACACAATTATGCCGTCGAACTGTTGTATAAATGCAATATCACACTCGAAACAGTGCAATATGGCTGTATATTGTCACTGGTGGGACACTAAAACACTCGGCCTGCAGCCTCTAGCCAATGCACGCCTCCCACCAGTACCGATATACAGCCATATTGCACTGCTACGAGTGTAAATATATATATTTTTAAATAAAATATTATTAATTATATAATTATTATTATTAATTATATATTATTATATTATTTATTAATTTATCATTATTATCATATATCATTATTAATTTATCATAATTTATACAATAATGATAATGAATAACCTTTACTAGATTACCTTTACTAGATATATATATATATATATATATATATATATTTTTTTGTCTAATCTAGTAAAGGTTATTCATTATCATTATTGTTGCTTTTGGTGGTTTGTATGCATGTTTTTTATTAATTTATTGTATGACATCATGTGATCTAGGAGACTATATAAAGAGTGACACATTGTGGTGCAGTTTGTCAGAAAGAAGAGCTGGTGTGCTAGAAACATTACATGCTGTGAGCTTTATTTAGGGGAATAAATTTGATACTTTTGGAGCAGTTGGTGTTGCTGCCTTTTTATATAGTATTTGTTTGGCTGAGCACCCAGTTGAGATTGTTGTGCATACCTTTGTTCAATTATTTCTATTTTGCATACATGCAATGACTATACATCATGACTTGTAGGCATTTTCATATTTCAATAACAATCTTTTACATTTGAATCCTTAAATGATTTCATATTTATAGATATTCCTGCGCTGCGTATCCATCTGTGTGTGATAAGCAACATGTACTCCCCGTTTTAGATCGGCCTATCACTAACATTTTAAATAAGAAAAATAAATTGTGCCATTGACTTTATATCAGCTTTTAGTTGGTCAATGGCACAGTCTATTTCAGTTGCCTTAAATGGGACTTAAAATATTTTCTTTTCTGACCAGCACACCCATGGGTTCACAAATGGTTACAAATGCATTTGCTATTACGGGCTAATGTCTTTAAGTCAACATGAAATGAAAAATCAAACTAGCTGTATATTTAACTTATAGTAAATCATTCTTCGATGAATATATTTCTTTTGAGCTTTAAATATTTAATCACAATGTCATAATTCAATTTTCCGGTAAAATGGCCTCACTCTAAAATGTTTCTTTTTCAGTAAGTCATTTCTTCAAGAAGTGACAACATGTCACTTCTTCTGTTTCACTGTGACTTCAAGATACATCTCACCTTATTTTTTCCCTTACCTATGCAATTCCTAATTGCTTTGAATATGCGCGGCACAATGTCCAGCTGTTGCACTGAGTCTGTCTGTATGCATTAGGCAGATGTGTTTATATGCTTCCCTGATTGAATGAATTCATTTCCTAAGGACCACTTCCCATCAAGTGATCTGAAACTCTTTAGCCCAGAATGAGGGAGCACTCCCGTATTCATTGGTTAGTTAGTCTGAGTACGCACTATTATCATTGTTCTAAACACTTCTCAGAATTCCACTCCAGAAGAGTGCACAGATCCTCAGATTGTTTGTGGCTGTGTGTGTTTATTTGCATGTCTCTCAACAGCCTCACCAACCTCTTCCGCTCTGCCTCCACAGCACACCACTAATGCAACACAACATTAGCATAGTGTTTGATGTTGAGTTAAAAGACATTTAGGCACTCTGTGTTTGACAACTGTGTCAAGTGTTTGCACCATCTACATGCTTCAATAACAACATCAAACAATACACAGTCCCTGCATTGTTCTCTGTTAGGGAGCTGTTAGTTTTGTATCCTCCATTTATGCCCTCTGAGGAAGAGATGGCCTCAGAGAGCAATGAATAATAAAGGATAAATCTTTTTGGCAACAGGGACCTCCATTACGGGCCAAAAGAAGACAGCGCACTTGGAGTGGGCGACTGCAGGGAGCTGCATTCATCTGATTCTGCCTTCCTCGTTTTATTTGTGCTTCCTTCTTCAGTCAGATAAAAAAAGCCATCGGGTGGACAGGCCAAGCCTGATGAATACAGAAGAAAAGGAGGAGGGTAGGAGAGGAGAGGACTAGAGAGAGTGAGAGAAAGTGCTTGCTGGAAGACAAAAGATAAGGGAAAAGAGGTGAACAGGAACACTTGTCACTGTAGATGCTGGCCTTGATTTTGCAAAATGGGAGGTTGTGAGTGAGGCAGGACATAAAGCAGTGTTTAAATGTGAAAGGTCCTCTTTCCAGAATTTTGACCCAACCTTGCTTTTGTATGATTGTGTTTGATTAGTAAATAATTGTTTAGGTATTCAAGTGTACCAGATGTGTATATATATATATATATATATATATATAGGGCCTCACAGTGGCGCAGTGGGTAGCACGTTCGCCTCACAGCAAGAAGGTTGCTGGTTCGAGCCTCGGCTGGGTCAGTTGGCGTTTCTGTGTGGAGTTTGCATGTTCTCCCTGTGTTGGTGTGGGTTTCCTCCGGGTGCTCCGGTTTCCCCCACAAGTCCAAAGACATGCGGTATAGGTGAATTGGGTAGGCTAAATTGTCCGTAGTGTATGAGTGTGAATGGGTGTGTATGGATTTTTCCCAGAGATGGGTTGCAGCTGGAAGGGCATCCGCTGCGTAAAAC
>CAIGQW010055764.1:5877871-5892180 GCA_903798125.1 Danio choprae | reverse complement strand
TGATGAGTGCGCAGGTGAGCGTGATTAGTAATCTGGTGACTGAGTGCATTGTGTAGTGCTGGAGAGTGTGAATGGTGAGCAGGGCTGATGGAACGTGGAGGAGGTGTGACAAAATACATACATAAATATTGAGAAACACCTGAAATTTATATTTTAGAAACAACTTCTATTTTTCGCAGCTGAACAACAGAAAACTATGACTTTATTCAGTGTTAAATGCTTATAATGTGAGTTTGAAAGCCATTTTTTGTGACATTTATTGCCATACTACTGAAAGCAGCAGCAGATAGTTCATCCCAGATCTTGAAAATAAAATAAACCGTTTGAAATTGAACTTTAGAACTGTGACTCAGTGCAAAGCAACACATATCAGTGATTCATACATTTAATAAAGTTAAAGAGGTTTAATATGTATTAATTAGCTTATAAACTTTTGTTGGAGTGCAGTAAGTGCACTATTTTGTGCTTCTGATTGTCTGTATTTAAATTTCTGTAGTGTTGCATCTGGTGCAAAAAGCCAAACTGCTTATCACTGCAAATCTCGTCACAGTAGTATGTTGTTAGGACACAGGGTTAAAATGTAACCTGCTCACCTAATGTTTACATTTGTAATATTTATATTATTTGCTCATTAATAAACACCTCATGTGTAACTCTGAATAACGGTCACGGACACATGCTTTGAGAATGAATGAATGAATGAATGAATGAATGAATGAATGAATGAATGAATGAATGAAATATGCTGTTTTCCACCAAGACTACCCCGGGTGGAAAAGTGGCAGTTGGAAAAGAACCATAACAAAGACAGACGTTTTGGCACGGAAAGCAGAATATCTGACATTAGTATAGTTTTTCAGATAAACAAGAATGTTCACTTAGTATGTTTCCTAAATATCTGCAAACATATTATGGTATATTATGGTATTTTTATGCTTTAGAACTTACATACAACACTTTTAAAAAAGTTTGGGGATGTTTTTACAAGTTGACTATTTTAATAATTTTTTTCCAACAGCAAAGAGTTATCCACATCAAAAAGTTCTGGTCAGCCCACGATTCAGCAAACATTTCAAAAACAATTGAACCTGAACATTGCAGTGGCTTATTTATATCCCAAGAAAAGAAAGATCTCCAAAGATTCCTTTTAAAGTTGTTCATTCATTCATTCATTTTCATTTCGACTTAATCCCTTTATTAATCTGGGGTCGCCACAGCGGAATGAACCGCCAACTTATCCAGCATATGTTTTACGCAGCGGATGCCCTTCCAGCTGCAACCCATCTCTGGGAAACATCCATACACACCCATTCACACTCATGCACTACGGACAATTTAGTCTACCCAATTCACCTGTACCGCATGTCTTTGGACTTGTGGGGGAAACCGGAGCACCCGGAGGAAACCCACGCCAACACAGGGAGAACATGCAAACTCCACACAGAAACGCCAACTGACCCAGCCGAGGCTCGAACCAGCGACCTTCTTGCTGTGAGGCGAACGTGCTACCCACTGCGCCACTGTGAGGCCCCTTTTAAAGTTGTAAAGAAACTAATAAACTAATAAATAAAAACTAATAAAGAAGTCAGTGATTTGTTTTTTGATCATTTAGCCTGACATGTTACTGTTCCAAATTATTTTAAATCTTTCTTAAAATTAAATATATTGTGTTCAATGTTATAAAAAAAGAGTAATCACAATACTGTTATATGTTGAAATCATTATACAATCAGAATCTTTATATACCGGCCCATCCCTAAATGACACAAGGAGAATGTACTGAATATCTCAAATGTATTTAATCATTTTTACAAAAGCCTTTATGACTGCTTCAAGGTCCCTCTTGTATGGAGAATGGAGTCACATGCATTGTTCAGGTGTGATTTCTTTCCACAAACTTCAATAGGGTCTAAAAATCTTGATGGTTCTGTGGGTCTCATCTATAAAATTGGATCTTTAGTTATTATTTTCTATTTGATTCAAGTCTTTGGCTGGCCCGATCCAGCAGCTTTATTTTCTGTTTCTGTTTCCATGGCTGTGTTTTGGATGACTGTCTTGCTGAATTCAATTCAATTCAATTCAATTCAAGTTTATTTATATAGCGCTTTTTACAATGTAGATTGTGTCAAAGCAGCTTAACAAGTTCAATTAAAGTCCACATTTTTGAGTTTAGTTCAGTTCAGTTCAGTTCAGTTTAGTTCAGTTCAGTTCAGTGTGGCTTAAGTTTCACTGGTGAAAGTTCAAACACTGAAGAGCAAATCCACCGAAGCGCAGCTCCACAAATCCAAGCAGGCCAGTGGCAACAGTGGAGGAAAAAAAAACTTCACCAATTGACAAAGTGAAGGGAAAAAAACCTCGAGAGAAAGCAGGCTATGTTAGGCATGGTCATGTCCTCTGGCCAAACTTCCTGTGTGGAGCTGCAGTCTAGTCGCCGGGCTGGAGAAGCTGACATCCATCGTGTAAGCTGCAGGTGTGGGTAGGGCACCAGCGGGAGGGTAGGCTGGCCCACAGGATCAAACGTAGACTTGTTCATCACTGAAGCCTTTCAGGAATCAGTCTCATGCGCTCCATTCCTCCATGGCCACCACGGTATCAGCTCGGGATACGGCCTGGTCCAGGATACCTTCGGATAATCTCTTCACAGGTCTAGGATCGCATCGATGGTGCTGCAAATCTGTAGGGACCTCGGGATGAGTATCCCCAGGTGGAAATAGAAAATAAAGAAAATATTTAGCGTAGCTGCTGTTCATAGTGTATTTAAACCAGAAAGAAAAGGATTGTTATGGATGAAGATAGCAGTTATATAACAACAATGTAAAGCATATGAGAGTTTCTAACACAATGGCTGGTGTATTAAGACAGTAGTACACTAATACACCATACCGTTATGCGATGCATTGAGTGTATGCTTTACTAAAAAGAAAAGTCTTTAATCTAGTTTTAAATTGAGAGAGTGTGTCTGAGCCTCGGACATTATCAGGAAGGCTATTCCAGAGTTTAGGAGCCATAAATGAGAAGGCTCGACCTCCTTTACTCGACTTTGCTATTCTAGGTACTACCAGCAGCCCTGCGTTTTGAGATCTTAAAGAGCGGGTTGGATTGTAACGAGACAGAAGGTTAGTTAGATAAACAGGAGCTAGATTATTTAAAGCTTTATAGGTAAGAAGCAATATTTTGTAATCAATACGGAGCTTAACAGGCAGCCAGTGTAAGGAGGATAAAATTGGGGTGATATGATCATATTTTCTAGACCTGGTAAGAACTCTGGCAGCTGCATTTTGTACCAGCTGAAGTTTATTAATAGAAGATGCTGGGCAACCAGCGAACAGAGCATTACAGTAATCCAGCCTAGAGGTCATAAAAGCGTGAACTAGCTTTTCTGCATCTGAGATGGATAGCATATTTCGTAACTTAGCGATATTTCTCAGATGAAAGAAGGCGGTTTTTGTGACATGGGAGATATGATTTTAAAAAGATAAATTGCTGTGTAATATAATGCCAAGATCTTTTACAGTAGAGCTAATGCTAACTTTGCATCCCTCTATTTGCAGGTCAAGTTGTGAGATCTGCTGTGTACAGGATTTAGGCCCAATAAGTAATAATTCTGTTTTGTCTGAGTTTAAGAGAAGAAAATTGTTGGTCATCCAGTCTTTAATATCTTTAATACATTGAGTTAGTTTAGACAGTTCAGATGTCTCATCAGGTTTTGTTGAAATATATAATTGGGTATCATCTGCATAGCAGTGGAAGCTGATCCCATGTCTTCTAATAATGTCTCCCAGGGGTAGCATGTATATTGTAAACAACAAAGGGCCTAGAACTGACCCTTGAGGCACCCCATACTTTACTGGCCTGGTTTGTGAGGGCTGTCCATTTATATTAACAAACTGGTAACGGTCAGTTAAGTATGACTTAAACCATTGTAGAGCCTGTCCCTGGACACCTGTAGAGTTTAAGCGATCTATAAGTATATTGTGGTCAATGGTGTCAAATGCAGCACTAAGATCCAGTAAAACTAATAACGAGATGCAGCCTTGGTCAGCAGCTAAGAGTAGATCGTTGGTTATTTTCACTAATGCGGTTTCTGTACTGTGATGAGGCCTGAAACCTGACTGAAACACTTCAAAAACAGTGTTCATCTGTAGAAAGGAGCATAATTGGGCAGAAACAACTTTTTCTAGTATTTTAGACATAAATGGAAGATTTGAAGTAGGCCTATAATTAGCTAAGTTGCTGGGGTCCAGTTGTGGTTTCTTAATAATAGGCTTAATAACAGCTAGCTTGAAAGGATTTGGAACATGGCCTAAAGATAAAGAAGAGTTAATAACATTAAGAAGAGGTTCTCCTACTACAGGTAACAACTCTTTCAGTAACTTAGTTGGAATTGGATCTAACATACATGTAGCTGGTTTAGAACCATTTATAAGTTTATCTAGCTCTTCCTGTTCTATCCTGTTGAAGCACTGTAGATTATATTGATTCAGTGGACTGTTTAATGAATCTGAGGTATAATGTGGAGCAGAAAGTTTAACATCTTCTATTTTCTGTCTGAAGCCTTCTATTTTATCACTGAAGAAATTCATGAAGTCGTCACTACTAATTTGCGGAGGGATATTCTGTTCCAGAGATGACCGATTATTTGTTAATTTACCAATAGTGTTAAATAAGAATCTAGGATTGTTCTGATTATTTTTTATCAGTTTGCGGAGGTGCTCTGTCCTGGCGGATTTTAGAGCCCTCCTATAGCTGGACATACTATCTTTGTACGCGAGTCTAAAAACCTCTAATTTAGTTTTTTTCCACTTACGCTCCAGGGCACGAGTAGCTGTTTTGAGAGCGCGAGTATGACTATTATACCATGGTGTAGTTTTATTCTCTCTAGCCATTTTTAATTTAATTGGTGCCACAGTATTTAGTGTGTTAGTAAAGTTAGCGTCTATATTGCTAGTTACTACATCAAGGTCATTTGCGTTCGCGGGTACATTTAGAAATATAGATAGATCAGGTAAGTTATTTGTAAATTCGTCTTTAGTGGATGGGACGATAGTTCTACCAGGGCGATATATCTGTGCAGATCTGCTAATTTCAGGTAAACACAGCTTATATAATAAGAGGTAGTGATCTGTTATGTCATCGCTTTGTGGTATAATGTCTACATCAATGACCTCAATTCCATGGGACAAGATTAGATCTAATGTATGCTTTAAGCGATGGGTTGGACCAACAACGTTTTGCTTTATCCCAAGTGATTGTAGTAAATCGGTAAATGCGAGCCCTAATGTATCGTTAGCGTCATCTATGTGTATGTTAAAGTCTCCTACAATTAGCATTTTATCAGTTTTAACTAGTACATCAGAAATAAAATCAGAAAACTCTTTTAGAAACGTGACATAGGGTCCTGGAGGTCTATATATGGTGATTAAAGCGAGAGATAACGTAGTTTTTTTCCTAATATCCGGAAGCTTAACATTAAGTGCCAATACTTCAAAAGAGTTAAACATAAGTCCGTTTCTCTGATTAACGTTAAGACTATCATTAAAGATTGATGCAACTCCACCACCACGACCAGTCTGACGAGCCACGTGTTTATATAAGAATCCTGAAGGAGTTGCTTCGTTTAAGCTAATATAGTCATTTTGTTTCAGCCAGGTTTCAGTGAGACAGAGTGCGTTAAGATTATTGTCTGTTATTATTTCATTTATGATAAGTGCTTTAGGTGCTAGTGACCTGATGTTTAAGAGACCAAGCTTTATAAAATGTCTATTTTCACTTTTTTGCAGTTTTTCTGGTTTGATTCTTAATAGATGTTTTTTGGAGCACATAGTAAGTTTATTTCTTGAGCTAATAATACGAGGAACAGACACAGTCTCTATAGGGTTTGTCTGGTATGCATTACTGTGATTTAAGTGTGACGAGCAATAGTCTATATGGCTAAAATGTGAATTTTCACTTACTAGTCAGACAGAACGAAGCATCCTGGAGATGTTGTCCGACAGGAGTTCAGCTCCAGCTCTGCTGGGGTGCAGACCATCAGGACGGAAGAGCCTAGGACGCTCCCAGAAAAGATTCCAGTTATTGGCTTGGTTGGTTTCATCTTCATCATCTGGTAATGTAGGTGTTGGACTGAAGCAGCTAATATTAATTTACACTAATGAGCAGCAGGGTTGCTTTCTAATTACTGAGAGATTTCAGCTGCTTTCCATGCCTTTTTACACCTCCTTTTGTTCATGTGTTTCATACTTTTCCCCTCTGCTATTTCATTGAATTGCACATAACCTAATCTATAATCTAATTAGATGTGGGTTTTAGCAGCACCTTTTAGAAACAGCACCTTTAGAAATATGTTGCTAGAGAAAAATGGTAACTTGTTTATTAAAAATGAGAAAGCTTATGAAATGACTGACAATTGCAGTGTCTAGCAGAGTGATAGTCTTGCTTATGGACATTTGTCGTAGGCTGCGTTTACACTACTGTGACTTCATTTTTATTCAGAAAAATTATCTCCTTCCACACTATACAAAGCAGAATGTAATCATTCAAGCCCACTTGCACGTCACTTATATAAAAAAAAACATTTAATTAGTTATAGTTACTTCTCATAAATGGTAATTAGTCTAGTTACTTCTCATAAATGGTAACTGAGTTAGTAACTGAATTACATCATTATAAAAGTAATTAATTAATACCAGGAAAAGTAACTTTTGTGTTATGTGCATGTCAAAATCTTGGATGTCCCAATATGAAATATGTTGAATGAGATGGACACTAAATTTAATAAATGATTATTTTAAAACAATGTAAACTATTCTATACCACATTAATGCTGCTGTGGGACAATTTGAGAGACACCTATCTTAAGTCTAAAAAATAAATTATGCTTTTTAAGGATATAACAAATATAGATATATAGCATAACATATGCATTTTTAACTAAAAATGTAGCCCTGGTGACAATTACCATCCAGATGAATGCTGTGTGATCTTGACATGCGACAATGTCTTGACGTGAAAACTGGCAAACTGTCAGGCAAAAGGCTCAGTATATTTACTCTAGTGCATTTCTGTATAATTGTATTTTATACAATGAAAATGCTTTTAGACTTGCATGTTTACAGCATATTTACAGAAAAGCAGTGTCCGCCCAAACTATACAGCCTAAAACACGATACATGTAATACACATGATGCATTTCTCTTGCTATGTATTAAATGGAATGTCAAGTTATTGTCCTGTTTACAATGTATTAGTGAAACTTGATAGTAATTAATAATGTTAATGCATCAGTAATGCTTAATGCGTATGCTTATTACAGTTCTATTCTGTCCTTTATTTGTCTCCCGCTCTACTTATATATCAGTTTTTTCTCTGTTGCTTTCCTGTTATCTTCAAGCCTCCTCTGAAGATAGACACACACTCTTTTTTTCAGTTATGGAGTTCCCTTTGCACTGAAGGTCATCACAATTAACGCACCATTTAGCTTCTCCCAGTCAAAAGCATTGAATAGCAGTTGCAACTGTGCAAGTGACCACTTTATTGTCATTGGAAAGGACAATAATGGCTCTTTTATGACTGCGGAAACATGAAGATTATATGTGGGCGAACAGAAAAGACTTCTTAGAAACAAAGCTTTTAAAACCAATATTAGCTAGTCCTTTTTTTCTCCAGTGATAAAAAGTATAGGGAGCAGTACAGGCTCTATAAATGACAGTATATTACATTTCTCCATTATCACCATTATAGATACAATGTAAATGAATCCTATCACTAATTAGCACTGATTTACTTGTTGTTGAAAAAGGTAAGACACTTTTTGGCATCTCCAGCACACCCTTCCGTCATAATTTGATGGAAATGCCCTTTAGTGAAGCAAATATAGTTCCTTATATGTATGAATGATCAATATATACATTTGATTAATATGTATTGAAAATTAATTCTGTTTAAATTAATGAATTCAGCAGGAAGGTTTATTTGTGACAATGAATATGTTCAGATAGGAAATGACTAAAGGTTCTGAGGTTATGGAAAAGGATATTGAGAGCAATCAGTCGTGACTCCAAGGGTCCTGACTGACCTGAAAGGAGTTATGGTCGATGGAGAAGTTATGATAAAGAGTTGAATAGGCCAAATCTCAAGCAGTTTTCTTGCCATGGTTGAGATGAAGGTCTTTCATCCAGTAAGAAATGTTGGACAACTAGTTGGATAATATTCTGGAATAAGAGTTTAGTGTCATTATCATAGCATAGGAAAAAGATGTAATGAAGCCTGCTTTGTTTAAAGGTCCCGTGAAATTAAAATAAAGTTGTTTAGATGTTAGTATTTGGTTGCCCCAAGCCTTCAGAAGGCCCTTGGCAGAATTTTATCTAGGGCCCTTTGGTGCAACCAATATGACAAATTATCCTTGATTATTTGCACACTATGAGAATGCTTTTCTTAATTAGATTTTTTGTAATTTTTCTAGTCCAAATATCTAAAAATTCTTATATCTAGAAGCATTTTCTAGGCAAGCAAAACATAATGTCTTGTTTTTAGAAATAATATGTCAATATTATGTTTTTCCTTAAAACAAGAAAAATAATCTTGTTTTTCTTTTTGACATAAGATTGTGTTTTTTTTACCCCATTGGCAGATTG
Organism: Danio choprae; assembly: GCA_903798125.1. Taxonomy (NCBI): domain Eukaryota; kingdom Metazoa; phylum Chordata; class Actinopteri; order Cypriniformes; family Danionidae; genus Danio; species Danio choprae. The sequence goes on along the minus strand of CAIGQW010055764.1, from coordinate 5,883,547 downwards.
TTTTACTCATTTCATTTTGGCATCTTATTTCTTAAAACAAGACAATATGTTTTGTTTGTTTAGAAAATTCTAGATATTTTAGATATTTGGACTAGAAACAAGACAAAAATCTAAGTAAGAAAAGCTTTTTTTACAGTGATAAAACACCCATTATCAGGTTTATTTACTGTAGCTGTGTTGCTTGTATCATACCAACTATTTTGTATTAGACTGAAGGGTTTAATATGCAAAAACAACTGCCTAGATCTACATTATCCCACTTATTATACAGCTACTTGTCAGACAACTAAACAATTAGTAACAGAACATTAATGTGGAATCTAATTAAAGAGCTTACAGAAACAAAGAAGAGCTGGATGCAGCCAACACTAACCTACACTCATTATTGTTGTTATTATTATTATTATTATTAAGTCAAAAAAATGGTTCTTAACAGTCCACATATAAAAAAAAATCTTAAATCAGGACATATTTTCATAACAAGTATAAAACATATGTATATTTTTTTGAGAAATAAAATCAGAAATCAAAATGAAGAGATTTTTTTAATAATCTGCCAGTAGGGTAAGTAATATAATCGTATTTCAAACTGAAAACAAGATTATTTTACATAGCCCACTGGCAGATTATTATTATTATTATTATTATTATTATTATTATTATTATTATTATCATTATTATTATTATTATTGGGGCCTCACTGTGGCGCAGTGGGTAGCACGATCGCCTCACAGCAAGAAGGTCGCTGCAAGTCCCCCACAAGTCCAAAGACATGCGGTATAAGTGAATTGGGTAAGCTAAATTGTCCGTAGTGTATGTGTGTGAATGAGTGTGTATGGATGTTTCCCATTGATGGGTTGCAGCTGGTAGGACATCTGCTGCGTAAAACTTACGCTAAAAAATTTTACTTGATTTAAGAATTTTTAGATATCTGGACTAGAAACGGCCTCACGGTGGCGCAGTGGGTAGCACGATCGCCTCACAGCAAGAAGATTGCTGGTTCGAGCCTCAGCTGAGTCAGTTGGCATTTCTGTTTGGAGTTTGCATGTTCTCCCCGTGTTGGTGTGGGTTTCCTCCGGGTGCTCCGGTTTCCCCCACAGTCCAAAGACATGCGGTACAGGAGAATTGGGAAAGCTAAATTGTCCGAAGTGTATGTATGTGAATGAGTGTGTGTGGATGTTTCCCAGTGATAGGTTGCAGCTGGTAGGGCATCTGCTGCGTAAAACATATGCTGGATAAGTTGTCGGTTCATTCCGCTGTGGTGACCCCAGATTAATTAAGGCACTAAGCCGAAATGAAAATGAATGAATGGACTAGAAACAAGACCAAAATTCAAAGTAAGAAAATATTTTTTTTGCAGTGTGTTTACTAAAAGTCAAGATGATTTGTAGTAGGCAACCTGGCCATGTATCAAGAAATTTTAAACAGTTTTAGTACCAAATTTATAAAACCCCCAAGTTTATAAAGAAAACCACATATTTTATTAAAATATATCCAAGAGAATCCGCTGCGTAAAACATATGCTGGATAAGTTGGCGGTTCATTCCGCTGTGGCGACCCAGATTAATAAAGGGACTAAGCCGAAATGAAAATGAATGAATGAATGAATATCCAAGAGAGTTATTTTTTTATAGAAGTCTAAAACTTTCATCTAAACCAGCTAAATAGCATGTTGCCTTATAAAATATTAAAATTGCAAATCTATTAATTAACTTTCTGGCTATGTTAAAGAGCTAGCTAACGTTATGATGTATTCCGATAAAACTTAATTGCTTATATTAATTTTGTCATTTTGTTCTCTTACTCTGTTTTCTTATTTTTTTTATCTGCACCAGAAAGATGTCTATTTCTGTGAATATTGAGTGTTTTGCAGTTATGTCAGTCATATTGATGTGCATGTGTCCAGCAGCAGCTTGTTAATAAAATATTGCATTATTTTCATTTATGCAATTTTGTATAATCACCATTATCATCACCATCGACATACGTATATACAGCTGAAGTCAGAATTATTAGCCCTCCTGTTAAATTTTAATTCTTTTATATTTTTCCCCAAGTTCTGTTTAACAGAGAAATTTTATTCAACACATTTCTAAGCATAATGGTTTTAATAAGTAATTTCTAATAACTGATTTATTTTATCTTTGCCATGATGACAGTACATAATGTTTTAATAGATGTTTAAATACTTAACTAGGTTAATTAGGCAAGTTAGGGTAATTAGGCAAATCACTGTATAACAGTGGTTTGTTCTGTAGCCAATCAAAACAATAAATTAATAAAAATTGCTTAAGAAGGCTAATAATAATGACCTTAAAATGTTTTTTTTATTATTAATTAAAACTGCTTTTGTTCTAGCCTAAATAAAACAAATACTTTTTCCCCCAGAATATATTAAAACTATTATTGAAAACATATTATATAGCAAACTATGAAAAATGCCACAATTTGGTAAATATTTGAAAAAAAATAATAAAAAATTCACAGGAGGGCTAATACTTTTGACTTCAACTATATATATATCTCATTCATTCATTTTCTTTTCGGCTTAGTCGCTTTATTAATGGGGTTGCCACAGCGAAATGAACCACCAACTTATCCAGTATATGTTTATGTAGCAGATGCGCTTCCAGCCGCAACCCATCACTGGGAAACTGTATATGCGATAATGTAGTCCAAAAAGTCTAAATTATTAGCTCTCTTATGAAATTATAAATTCTTTTTCTAATTTTTCCCAAGAAGATTCTCACATTAGGGCCTCACTGTGGCGCAATGAGTCGCACGTTCGCCTCACAGCAAGAAGGTCGCTGGTTCGAGCTTCGGCTGGGTCAGTTGGCGTTTCTGTGTGGAGTTTGCATGTTCTCCCTGTGTTGGCGTGGATTTCCTCCGGGTGCTCCAGTTTCCCCCCCTACAGGTGAATTGGGTAAGCTAAATTGTCCGTAGTGTATGAGTGTGAATGGATGTTTCCCAGAGATGGGTTGCAGCTGTAAGGGCATCCGCTGCGTAAAACATATGCTGGATAAGTTGGCGGTTCATTCTACTGTGGCGACCGCAGATTAATTATGGAACTAAGCCGAAATGAAAATGAATGAATGAATTCTCACATTAAACAGATAAGTTTATTTAACTAATTTCTTTTTGTTCTTACCATTATGACAGTAAATAATATTTTACTAGTTATTTTGCAAGATTAAAACGCACATACATGTTGCTAAAGTACACAGACAGGAATGTGCAGCAGCACAGAAAATTAAAAGGATTAAAATGTAAAAGATTATGATTAGCCTTTCTGAATTATTAGGCCCCTGTATATTTCTTTCCCGAATTTCTGTTTAACAGAAAGATTCAACACATTTATAAATAGAACAGTTTTAATAACCAATTTGTAATAACTGATTTCTTTTATCTTTGCCATGACAGTACATAATATTTGACTAGATAATTTTCAAGATACTAGTATTCAGCTTAAAGTGCAATTTAAAGGCTTAACAGGGTTAAGGTTAATTAGACAAATCATTGTAGAATGATGGTTTGTTCTTGTTGCAAGAAGGGGACTGGAACCAGAGATGCAAGTATAACAGTTTGTAGGATGGCAGGTTTAACTGAACACAATGAAACTGATATGCAGGATGGAGATGGATGATCAGGGGAATTGGAGGATGATGCAGAGAAGCCAGGCACACAGATAGGGGATCGACGACAACCAGAGGAGGGACCAGCAGAAACCACACTAAAAGGAGAGATGCAGACACTGGAGATCATAGGGAACAAGAGAGTTAAGTAACTTAGAACTAGATTAAACAACACTGACCATAGAGCGATTGCAGTCCTTCATATAGCAACGAGGCCGGACACAGAGTGAGGGCTGGTGAGGGTTTTTATGGAGCGGGAGTGAAAATTGGGAATGACACGGAGGTGCGGGGCTGATTAATATTCAGGTGACTGTGATCAGGATGATTGTGGTGATTGGGATTGAGGAGAACCTGGCCTGATTTTGACAGTTCTCTAGACAATCTGGGGGGGGTGGGGGCCTTAAAAAGTTTTATATTTTCAAAAAATTTTAAATTGCTTTTATTCAAGCCGAAATAAAACAAATAGGACTTTCTACAGAGAAAGAAATATTATAGGAAAAAATCCTTGCTCTGTTTAACATAATTTGGGAACTGTAGATGTACATGTGATAGAGTGTGTAGAGTTTGTTTCACCCATGCGTTATTTTCTCTCTCTCTCTCTCTCTCTCTCTCTCTCTCTCTCTCTCTCTCTCTCTCTCTCTCTCTCTCTCTCTCTCTCTCTCTGTGTGTGTGTGTGTGTGTGTGTGTGTGTGTGTGCATTAAATCCTCAATTTAAACACTCTAGTGTTTGAATTTATATTTATTCCTATAACTGTTGCAGAGAAAATGAAAATAACAAAATTCAATGATCCTCACATCCTTATTTCATGTAGCATGTTTACTGAGCTTCTGCACTGTGTGTTCGGAGCAGATGGTGAGGGACTAAAGCTCCATGGCAGAGGGAAAGCATCTAATTGCTTTAAGTAAATCGATACGGGACTGCAGCAAGCAGCAATCCCTCACTCTACATCAGCCTCTCACTGCAATTACTACATTGATTGGCCACTGCTAATTGAAGGCCTTGTTATTTTTGCTGTATGCAGTTGCAGTTCAACTTTGGCAAAATGACATTTTTTTTGTCCTGATACACACATCATCATTATTATTCTTTTTAAGTCATATTATTTGTTCTTGGTGTTATCTTAAAAATATATATATTTTTTATTTTCTTCAAATTAACAAAAGTGTAAAATATGCATTCAAAATGTTACTTTTTACCTTATGACTATTACACAATTTTAGACCCAACGTTTCTTGTAAATGGTATCAATATTTTACAAAGCCATATGAAACTAACATGATTAAAGAGTGTTCTGTTTGTGGATTATTATTTGCCTTTGACCCTTATTATGAAATAAAATATACACCAGATTATTTATTATAATTATTTTTTTATTACACATTGCATAACAAACTCGTGAGATTCGACAAGATTCGATAAATTTAAATTGCAAAAGGGCATTGCACTATAATTATTTTTACCCATTACACTTTGTACAAGATTCATAAAAATAATGTTGCTGTTAATTGTTCATTTTCAGCATATTAAGAGAGATGAGCAGGCGACCATGTCCACCATCCCCATGACCCTTTTTTGTTGGCTCTCTTCATTTCCCATGAGCCTCAGTTAAAAATGACCTTCCATGCCTCTCCTCTCTGCTCCAAACCCCCTCGAAGAATAATAAGGGTGCCAGACACATTAATTAGACGCTCTATTTAGATAAATGTCTGCGAGCGAACGTGAGGTAGTTATTAATATTTCATATTAAAATAATTAAATTCAATTTTTCATTTGAGCAAAATAGAACATCTACATTAGCATGCATTGCTTTTTCATTCCTTCTTACGTCTTTCCTGATGTGTGTATTTTTATTAAAGCCTTTTTTTTCTTTTGCACACATTTTACTTGCAATGTTCCCTCTGCAACACTGATTAGGTCAAAGTGCCACATGGAGAGAAGGTACAGGAAATGACTGTTAATTAAAGAGCTGACAGCTCGCATGTCGCTTGCTGTGTGTATAAATGGGAGTGTGTGTGTGTGTGTGTGTGTGTGTGTGGGGGGGGG
>CAIGQW010055764.1:5864416-5875276 GCA_903798125.1 Danio choprae | reverse complement strand
ACACACACACACACACACACACACACACACACACACACACACACATATCCAGTATATAGTCTGGGCATCTATAATGAGTCTATTGTGTGGTTATTTTTGGTGGAGAGAAATAGGAAATAATATTTACATTATCGTCTTAATTGGCAAAATTGCTAAATTGTGGTTAATAAATCATTCAAAGAGTATAAATACATACTGGTAAAAGTTTAATCAATTGTAAGATAATTTAATGAGCTTATATTGCAATAACAACTTTGACTTGTATTTTTCTTCATTTGAAATGTCATTAATTCTTTTCATTTAATACTCACCTGTGGTGTTGCCTATTATTATTTTTCTGTTGCTTTTTCAACAGCACAACATTTGATATCCAATCTATCCAATGACAGCAACATTAGAATTTCATTAAGTGTAAACCAAAAAAAGAGAGAAAATGTATTACAGATACAAACAGGTACGATTTTAAAAACTAGTCAATTTCTTCACGAATCATTAATCAGAAATCTATAGCCATGCTGATCTGAAACATCTCCTATGTTTGAGCATGGTATTTTAGCGGCAATTATCATTGATCAGCAGTAAAGCAGACAGTCAGAAAAAGCATGAATGAGCTCTTGAACTACATGGAAACCTAACAGTAGTGGTGCCAGCTGACTGGTTGCCAGCAATGGAAACGTCTCACATTAACACAAATTACTGACAGTCTGCCAGCTATCAGTGCCTGGCATCAGTCTCGGGTCTGGCAGCCAAGCAGAAATAGGAGGTGGGATCATATACAACAACGATAATGTGTGCTTCTATGTTTTCATCCATTATCACCAGTGCTACTGCCAATATGTGTCCCGTGGATCTGCATGTCATTTCTAAGTAGTGTGTGCTTGTGTTTTATAAAAAAAAAAATGTATTGAAAAGTAAGTTTAAGATGAATCATTCTATAATATATGTTTCAATATACAGTGCTCAGCATAATTGAGTACACCCCATTTTGAAAACTGATATTTTTATCCATTTCTCAGTGAATATAGGCAATGTATTTTGGTGCATTTAAACAAAACAGATTTATTAAACAGATATATTTATTAAAATAATATTTTAGTTACCCAACATATTTAGAAATTGAAAGATAATACAATTAAATTCAAGCTAAATATATATATATATACATCCATACACACCCATGCACTACGGACAATTTAGTTTACCCAATTCACCTATACCGCATGTCTTTGGACTTGTGGGGGAAACCGGAGCACCAGGAGGAAACCCACGCCAACATGGGGAGAACATGCAAACTCCACACAGAAACGCCAACTGACCCAGCCGAGGCTCGAACCAGCGATCAGCGACCTTCTTGCTGTGAGGCGAACGTGCTACCCACTGCGCCACTGTGAGGCCATATATATATATTTTTTTGTATTTAGTATTTTTCTATAACATATAGAATTTTACATATAGTATTTTTCTATAACATATATTTGTGTGTATTATCGTAAGTTATTTTGTTAGATAAGCTCCAGATTTGGCTTCAGTACTTCAGACAGATATAATGTATATGCGCAAATATAATATTGTATAGCTTCCTATTAAAAATATGAATATAAAAGATAGATTTGTTAGGGGTGTACTTATGTATGCTGAGCACTGTACATGCCAGATTTTAAAAGGTAAATTTAAATGTATTACCCTGAAGTCCACGGTATAACAAGATGTGAAAACGCCACAGCTATTTATTGTTATCTCTTATCATTCTCCACATCCATCTCTAAAAAGAAAAAAAATCAAGCACCAGAGTTTTAAATGAGACAGTTTTGTTGTTACACAAAGAAAACTATTGAACAAGCGTGAATTGCTGCAGAATAGAGTTATAGCTCCATCTAATGTTCAAAGAAGTATGACAAATATCTAGCACCACTAATCATAGTATGAATGTTTCATTTTATGAAGAGTTTGGAATGTAATTTATGTAAATGAATGCAAATCCATGCAGTTATAATTAAAACAGTGTTTTGAGCATATAAAACTAGATTCATGTTTACTCAAAGAGATCTAAGAAAGCGTCAAAAAAAATATTACACTACTTTCAAGACATGGTTAGCAGGCTAAACACAGATGCATGAAGTCTGAAGTCTGCACATTATTATAAAAATGAAAATGAGTTCAAACAAAGGGTAATATTTTTGAATTAATATATGAATTTAAATATCACTTTTATTGCCATACACATAGACTGCAGCGTAAGCACCGCTGGCCTCAATCACACCAAATCAATTCTAAATTTCTGTCCCACCAATGAAGGTCCATTCGCCCAAGACCCAAGAGAACAAACAATATTTGTATGAATTGAGCAGTTTAATTCCCATCTCCTAAAATGATTGCTTTATAGGATTAATAGATACAATTTAATTGCATATGTAGAGCTCTGCATGGTCAGGCTTCCCTTTATATTTGCGATCTTTTACATACATGCTTTCTATGTTGTGGCTCCAAGGCTCTAGAACTCTCTCCCTCTAGCATTGAGAACTCTGTGATCAGTTCAGCATTTTAAAAAAAACCATATCTTTGGACAAGCTTTCAATAAACAGTATGGTGAGCTGGTTTTCTGCACTTGGATTTTTAACCTGTTTTTATATGTTTTCTTTTACTGTAAAGCACTTTGTGACTTATTGTCTGTGAAGGGTCCTATATATATTTACTTACTTACGATTTAGCCTCTTATTCTCATGTAAATGTTGATCAGCCAACAACGTTTTCAGATTTGGTCACCAAAGCTCATGTATGCAGGTTTGAGAGGATCGATGGGATTGTGTCACTCCAGAAATTCATCTCAGGACATGAGGTAACCTGGTTCTTCATTCATTCATTTTCTTTCGGCTTAGTCCCTGATTATCAACTACTCTGACATGTTTTACGCAGCAGATACCCTTCCAGCCGCAATCCAGTACTGGGAAATACCCATAGACTCTCTCATTCACACACACACGCGCACACACGCACACACACACACACACACACACACACACACACACACACACACACTATGGCCAATTTAATTCATCCAATTCACTTATACCGCATGTCTTTGGACTGTGGGTGAAACCGGAGCACCCAGAGGAAACCCACATGAACATGGGCAGAACATGCAAACTCCACAAAGAAATGCCTCCTGGGCCAGCCGGGACTCGAACCAGTGACCTTCTTGCTGTGAGGTGACAGTGCTAACCACTGAGCACTTTGTGACAAAACAAAGCAGAAGCAAAAGAAAATTAAGCCTTTGGTGACACATTATCAGCATGTGAGCCCCCTAAATTAAGCTTGATCACCCTTAAAGGATGTCAAAACAAAATGTTTGGGGGTCTGCTTTTTGAAAAAGTTGGAAAATAGTTTGCACTGATCTGTATCTTATATGAGTAATACATATAATAATATACATTTGACCACCCCATAACATTTCATACAAATGTGCATGTATGATAGCACCCAGCAGACAATGGGGAAAATATTAAGTCAGGAATCGATAAACAGCAGTAGATCTAACAGCAGATCCAGCATTAATAAACACCATAAGTGTTCAAAAGAAGGTTTTCTTGAGAAATAGAGAGTAAAATTAGACTAAAGTAGTTTTTTTTTTTTTTTAATTTGACCATTTTATTAGACACCTATGCTTGACATGGTGACAAACAATGGTGGCAAATCAAAACAATAAAACATCTATTATGTAGGTGATACTGTAAATCATATGTGGTTTCTGTAGGACTGAATCTGCTCATTATACCTCAAAACATTAAACACTTAAATAAGTTTGATTAGGGCAGCGCCGTGGAGCAGTGGGTAACGCTGTCGTCTCATAGCAAGAATGTCGCTGGTTCGAGCCTTGGCTGGGTCAGTTGGCATTTCTGTGTGGAGTTTGCATGTTCTCGCCGTTCACGTGGGTTTCGTCCGGGTGCTCCGGTTTCCCCCACAAGTCCAAAGACATGCGCTATAGGTGAATTGGGTAAGCTAAATTGTCCGTAGTTTGAGTGTGTGTGTGTAAATGAGAGTGTATGGGTGTTTCCCAGTGATGGGTTGCAGCTGGAAGGGCATCCGCTGCGTAAAACCATATGCTGGATAAGTTGGCAGTTTATTCCACTGTGGCAACTCCTGATTAATAGGGACTAAGCCGAAAAGGGACTAAGCCGAAAAGAAATTAATGTATGAATGAATACGTTTGATAAATGAGATGTAATTAAATTAAATACATTAATTTGGTTTACTGAAGCATGTATTAGCCTGCACAAACTACTGTAAAAAACAAAATAGACCCCAAATAGTCAATGTTATTCCCAGACTGCACATGATCCTTCAACAATCATTCCAAAATAATGCTCTGCTGAAAAGAATATTTATTGTTTTGAAAACGGTTGGGCTTGCTTCATATTTTTGTGGAAATTGTGATACAGAACCATTCAAAAGTTTAATTAAAATGTATTTACATTTATTCATCCAGGGCACATTAAAGTGTTGAAGAGTAAAAGTAATGACATTTATGACATACAAAATTATTTTATTTCAAATAAATGCTATTATTTTATAATACTTTATTTTAAGCAAAGAATTCTAAAATGGGACAGCACCATAGGTGGTTTAGTGGTTATCCATGTCTCCTCACAGCAAGATGGCCACTGGAGTTTGCCTGTCCTCCCCGTCTTTCCATGGGTTTCTATGAAACAACAACAAAAAAATTATTCAACATTAATAATTACAAAAATTATTGTTGAATATCAATAATTATTGATCTTAAAAGATCAGCAAATCAGCATATTATAATGATTTCTGAAGAATCATGTGACACTGACAAGACTGATAATGAATGAAGAAGGATGAATGTTTAAAAAAATCTGCTTTGAATCACAGGAAAAAAAAATGTTCTAAATTACTGTGTCCAGACATAATGGACTGTGAAAAACTTAATGGAAACCATTTTTAATCAGTGGCACTGTGTCCTGAAGGTGACGCAACATGTCAAATCCCAACATGTCCTATTCAACATGTCAAATCCTAAACTTATGTCCTATTCTAACTCCAGTGCTCTGACAGAAAGAATGGATTTGCAATGTTTGTTTTGTCACATCCAGTGAACAGCATTAGCTGTCAACCTGTCACAACACGGCCATCACATCAATCATTTTCTGTGGCAATCAAGGAGCAACTATTACTGAGGGGTTGCTCAAGTGAGCATGAATCATGGGTATCAAAGGTGTAAAGGAGCACTGTTCATTTACTTCCCATGCCTACAGCTTGCTGCTGAGAATCAAACCTGCAACCTTTAGGATACAAGTAGTTTCACAAAGCTTGAACTGAACTGTCTCATAAGGCAGAGGTAAGAAAGACTGTAAAGTAATGAGTGTGAGAAACTAAATACAGTTTAGAGTGTAGGATGTAAGGTAACCCTTACAGGAAAACAAATTGTCTAATTCCCGTCTACCTTTTCCTGTTAACAGAAAGACAACAAGACTAACAAACTTTGTCACAATGAAATGTGCACCTTCTAAGTGACTGGAAAAGAATGAAAAGAAAAGCATGAATAAAGTATTTTCAGGTCTTTGTTGTATGGTTCTTTATATTGTGTTACCTTCACAGACAATCTGATTGTAATGCCGAGTCTGTCTACACGTTCCTCTGCTTTAATATAGATACATCATTCAGTGTAGAATTCTAGTGAGTCCCATATGTTTTTGTGGTCCATAAATTTAGCATATTATCTGTTTTGTGCTATTGTGGGGATAGTTGCCTCTGTGCTGACTGTAGGCTATGTGTGTGTAATACATTTGTCTTCTAAATAGGTGATCACATCATATCTGAACTCCTTTGCATTAGTCGTAACAATGAGAGAAGGAACACAGTGTGAACATGGTTTATTATTTTATTTAATATGTAAAATGATCAGTCGTGTAAATAATAACTATATCTTCTAATTAATCATTTTGTCATTGATTTGGTATAACTTGGGTTGGTGCACTAGCTTGTGGTTGGAAATTTATATTACAAAAAAATCTGTGATTTTGATTTCAGGGGGAGCTTTAAACTACATACTCTAGCAGATAAGCTAAATATTACAGTATAGGAACCACTAGATGTCAGCAAATTCAAAGATTTGACATTATTTTACAGTTACGTTCGAATCTTGCATTTTAAATAGAATTAATGTTAAATGTGCATATGGTGAATTCCGACGTTTTGTGTTTTTTAACGGAATATTTCGTTACATTTTGTTGGATTAAAACCTTTTAAAAGCCAGAAAACAATAGGACTTGAGAGATGATTTTAAGTTTTTGTAAAAAATATATAAAAACAAAAGCAATAATTAAAAACAAAAACTATAATAATACTAAGAATTGCTAACATTGACAGGCTTTGATACTTTAACTGCAGCCATGAATGAAGGCGTGCCTTGACGATGACGCCATCAAACATTTCTCTTGCCACGTTCCAGATACGGCGCGAGGGCAGTAAGAGAACGTTTTCGGTTTGTTTCGATACAGTTATAGTTTCGTTCTCTGTTGTTGCATTGCATTGGACCATACATCTGTTTTGTTCCTTTTTTAACACCCGCCAGCTGCAGAAAGTTTGTCAACGTAAGTCTACCTTTTTTGTTTTCCTAAACTTTTCTTGAAGTTTGTTTCTGTTTAACGTGTTCTTTTTGAGTTCGTTGTTGTCGTTCAGCCGATGGCGTTGTTTATCCTTTAAGGAAAACATCGTAAAACGTGCTCAGTGGTTTTTCAAACGACAAACACACTTTTATTGTCAATAATAACAGACAATGCATTGTGGTTTCATGACACTCGTTCGTTTTTTCGCTGTCTGTCTTATAGTGTGTTTTTAGCCAGTTAGCATGTTAGTAGGAAGTCTCCTAAGTCCAGTTTGTTATTTTAATGTTAACGGTAGGTCTTTTGAAAACGTAAACCAAATATAACGTCAATGTACAGTGCAATTGATGTTACATTTTTTGACTGATATTTGCTGGTTTATAAGGAACGATTAGTTTTGTATGTATTACAGTTAAGCAGTAATAAAGATACATAACGTTAGATGCTTCTCATGCTGTTTTGGTCACATAGTCTTAGCTAATTTTTCTCAAGTTAACTTTTTCTACAAAATGAATGCTGATATTTTATTTTATTTTTTCAATATTCCCGTTGTAAATGCTTAGCCGTTGTGAATGAAGTTTCAGATGATTGGAACCTTGGGCTGAAGTCCAGCTCTTAGATCCATCCTTCATGGAGTCAGAAAAGATGCTGACTAATTGCAAGGTTTCTATTTTAATTTGGGAAAACTCCACGATGTACTCTTTTTAAAATATATGCTATAATCTATTGATGCAAGTATGTGTTGGATTAACCTTAATTATATTTATTTATTTATTTTAATTTAAAAAAACATTTATGCAGTATCTGTGATAGGCTATCACCCGTAGGTTCCTTAAGAGTGTATGGTTTAAAGCTGCTTGATTTCACCATATTTATTTCTATTTACTGGACAACTGCTTTCTACTCATCTTAGGGCAAGCTTGGTGGAGAGCATCAATATTGCTGACAGGCAGGTCATATTTGTGGATGATACCATGCTGGTTTTGCTTAACGGCTCATATTTCTTTAGCTTTTATTTTGTATGGCTTCAGGTTTTCACTTAACATTTGTGAGTTACTGTTAATTAAACATCGCTCTTTGACAATTATAGATTCCACCCCAGTAAAAGACAAAAGATATTATTGTATCAAAGGATATGAAAAATAGATGTGTAGATGGCTTTCCCACAATTTTAGGGAAAAAAAACTAAATTGTGTTTATGTAAACATTTGAAATGAATCAAAAATGTTTTTTAAAATTGTTCTAGGACAAAAATGGGTCTTATTCAATAGTTTTAGGACAACTTGTATAACTGTATAGAGAGAGAGAAAGACATACAAAGAGAGAGAGAGAGAGAGAGATACAGATTCACACACAAACACACATATATATATATACAGGGCTTGAAATCTTTTTTTATCACCAGCCACTGTGATTAGTAGTTTTTCAACATTACTAGCCTCTTGCCATTTACACCAACCATTTTGTTGTTGGGAAAATATATTTTATATGCATAAATTTGACTTTGGCATGCTAAAATTACTTAATTTAGGGTGCTCTAGCCTGAGTGATGGTGTTAACTACCGCAGCCAGTAGGTCACCTAAGTCTTCTGCACTCCGTCTGTGGACCACACGTGGAGGTTCCAGAGATCTGGGCGAGGGTACCAGATGGTGCCCTGTCCCTTAGAAAGAAGGTACTTCCTCAAAGGGATCTGCCAGAGAGGGGCTCCCGCGAGGAGAGAGTGTTCTGAAATCCAGGTCCGGTTGGGCCACAGAGGCGCAACTAGCAAGACCTGCTCCTCGTCCTCCCTGAGCTTGCACAGTAACTGTGTAAGTAGGCTCACTGGGGGGAGCGCATATTTGGGCATGCCCTGAAGCCAGCTGTGATTCCGTGCATCCATGCCGAGGGGAGCCGAGGGGGGGGTTGGGGGCTTGGGGGGGCACGGGGCTGACCCTGGTAAAATACACGCTCGTGAACTTGGGAGGCTGTTTGGCCATCATCGCTCCCAGGGCACGCGTGGGAACTCACACTTGGTGGTGCGTAGAACATAGTCGGTTCCGGTGCGGAGCTCATGCATCAGACCCTCGTGCAGCTGAGCCAATGCCTGTGCTTGGTAGTGCTGATACATAGCCATAGCATGCAAAGCAGAAGCAGCCTGGCCTGCAGCTGTGTAGGTTCTGGCGTATAGGCTATCTGTGAGGGACGCAGATAACCTATACGATTTGGACAGGAGACAAGGCTGATTGTACCAGGAAGAGGCACCACGCAGGCAAAGATTGACCGCAATGGCGCGCTCAACCTTAGAAATCGCCTCATACCCCCTGACTGCTCCACCATTAAGGGTGGTGAGAGCAGAAGCGCACGCAGATCAGGCAGAGAAAGGTGCCTTCCAGGACTGCGTGAGCTCACTGTGCACTTCCGGGAAGAAGGGGATGGGAGGCTTAGAAGGCTTGGCTTTCTTCATAGCCTCCACGTAGTACCCATCTAGTCAGTTCGGCCATGGGGCTGGGGGTTAAGCCTTCTCCAGACCCACCGCCGAAGCAGCTTGGGAAAGCACGGCCATTATATATGCTTCTAGATCTAGTGCCTCGCTCACCACCCCGGAGGGAGGGAGAGGGTCCGGATCCTCATCAGACAATGACAGCCCACCCTCCGATGCATCGATGGACATTTGGTCTTCTGTGTCATCGACTGAGAGGGCAATCATCTGAGAGGATTGGCAGTTTCTCTCTCTATCTCTCTCTCAATCGAAGTCGGAGGAACAGCAAACGACTCTTTCAGTTGCGTGAGGCTTCTGAAAGCGAAAAGGTGTTTTTGCAATGCACGGCTGGTATTCTTATACAAAAGTTGATTGTGATTACTGCCAGCTGCGTGCGCGGACACTGCCAACTCTTTGGCATTTCATTGGCCCAATTTATTACTCTTCAGAATGATTGGCTTTCTGACGAAATCCCCGTAGTGGAAGTTTTCCACATAGCATTGAAGTTCCCCTCCCGCTGGACTCAAGAGGAAATCGTCTGAAAGGGATGTCTTGGTGCTAATACAGATTGTATTAAAAAATCGAAAATACACAGCTGCCCAACTCATTTCAGAATCAAATGTGCACCTCAACTCTCCTGTTTCCACCAAAACGTTTCATCAGGACTTCCACAGGGTCATTATGCATGACGGGGATGCTATAGCCAAACTTTTGGTCACTTGTGTCAATGCCAAACATTAGTTTCAATGGTGCCAGCAGCTAAAATCTTGGGCTGTGGACAATGTAAAACATGTATTGTTCTCTGATGAGTCCACAATCACTGTCTTTTCCACATCCGGGAGAGTTATGGTGTGTAGAAGCCCCAAAGAAGCGTATCACCCAGCCCCTTGAATGCCCAGAATGAAGCATGGGGGTAGATCAGTGGTGGTTTGAGGTGCAATATCATGGCATTCCCTAGGCCTAATACTTGTTGCATGCTAGATGGCCGCGCCACTGCCAAGGACTACCGAACCATTCTGGAGGAAAAGATTGGTCCAAATCTGTCTGGCCACTAGACAGGACTATTATCTGTCATTCCTAAAATGAACTGATACTGTATTGGCCGCAAAAGGAGGCCCTACACCTTACTAAAGAATCATTGTGCTCTTAAACCAGGTGTTTCAGTTTCAATGTCCAAATATATATACACAAGTTGTTTAGTATCAGTATAAGTATCAACATGTTTACCTTACACATATTTTCATCCATTTTTTTAAATTGGTTTCAATTTTAAGGGGTGGTCCATAATGTATTTTTAAGGCTTGGTTGTGTTTATTAGATGCAAAGCAATATGTGCTCATGCTTTTTGTAGAAAATCACGCAATTTTTTCATATACCTTAATTTAATTATATACAGCTACTTTGCTAGCATGAAAATGACTGTCATATATTTCCTAGTTCCTCTGAAAGGCCCGTTCTCAAGAGACTCTGATTGGTCAGCTAACATAATGTGCTGTGATTCACGGATCAGTTCCACATCACCAGTAAAGCGTCACTCCTCCACAAGCATGTGCTTTGCCTCAGCTGTGTAAATAGTGTCAATCAGAGTAGCTGTTAGCAGTATCTGTTTGAGCCTTAATCAGACAGAAAATGAGAAGGATGAACCTCATGCCTGCTCTCTAAAATAACATCTGACAAGTGTCTGTAACGTGTGAACATAGGGTGTGGCTCCTTTAAGAGAGAATCGCCCTTTTGTGTGTGTGTGTGTGTGTGTGTGTGTGTGTGTGTGTGTGTGTGTG